>JABUQX010051923.1:0-15000 GCA_015478945.1 Trachelipus rathkii
CGGTGTACTTCGTTCAGATCGGAATTTGGTGTTTAACCGTTTTCCCGCATTTATCGTGAAACTTTCGCGTTTTTCGTGCGCCACTTCACACCAGTCTTGGCGATAAGTTAATTGTGGATTGTCCTCTTTAGTTTGGACCTGGTTTTGAAAAGAAAAGCCCCACGACCTACATGAAAAGCATGCAAAGATGTTAGCTATTTGCCATAGGTTAAGAAGCTTTATTGCATATCACCACAATAATAAATTATCTTAGTTCAAAATTATACCTAAAGCTTACTCAAAGAAATATTCCCAGTATTTAAATATTTCTGTTTCAGCTAGACAAAATTCAGGACACTCATAAGAACCAATTTCCAGTTTTCCCTTTTAGTCTAGGCTAGACCTAGGGATGGAAGCTAGGGATGTAAAAAAATATCGATTATCGAAATATTGCTGATATTTTGTTTGATTATCTCATCTGCCTTCCGAAACTGAAAGTGCATTAAATGTTTTTAAGTCGACTCGAAACTCTTCAGTGAAAAGAATTACATTAATCTGAATTAGAACAGAAATTTGAGTTACCCTAGAAACAGACGAGTTATACGTCGGATCATGCAATGACAATTGTAAAACAATACTTATATTTATATGCCATCTATTTTATGAAATGATACGATAAATTAAAGTATCATAATATTAAAAAATATTTAGTGACGACCATTCTGACATGTTTTTAATAAAAAGATTTGTTTTTGTGAACAAAGTATTCTTGCATCCAGCGCCCGTTTGAATTCCCAGAGTAGAAATTTGGCTGGCGAGCTCTGACTGTGACGCGTTTGCGTGACGTGCCGGCCGACAAACAGGCTCTGGAAACAGTGCGCCAATGCGCCTGCGCCCGGAGCTGCAGTCGGGCTTCTGGAACGCAGCTCATCTTTACAATAAAGCCGTTTTCGATTTTGCATTTTCTTTGATTTAGGAAAAATGCTCAAGTTGCGTTCCATTTTGTCAAATTTAGAACAAATTTAAGAAAATGCTCACCAAAAGTAAGGAATTTTCTAAATTCTGTAAGGTTGCTCTTTTCCGTAATTACCGAATTTAAGGAAAATGCTTATGAACAAATGTAAACAAACAAGATGGCGGCGTAGTAGATCGTTTGATTTGATGAATTTTTCATTCATGAAATTAGCTTTAAATCTAATTTCTTCCAAATCGATAAACTCCATCACAATAGTTGATCAATTATTTGTAATAAAAAACATTTGCTATTTTTTTTTATTTCTGTTTATTCCAAAACCACGTGCTCCATCAAAACAGCTGATCAAAAATATTTGTAAACAAAAGTTCGATTATGCCCGAAATTCGTGCTAAAACTGGATTAGCATTTCTTATCGAGCGTAAGCACAAATGCAAAATCGAAAACGGCTTAATAATTATAAACTCTAAATATCGATAGAATATTTACACGATATATTGGAGACTCGATAGTTTCTACAATTATCGAGAGTTCGATATATTTATTTTAAGGCATTTTCACTTTATCAAGATCATATCTCCAATTTTAGAACGCTCATTAAGACGATTTTTCAAATTAAAGAGAATAGCCAAAGTATCAGAAAAAGAATTCAGCTTTAGCAGAAATTAAACCACAGTTGTGTACTGTCAAAGAAACTTGAGTGGAAAGAGGAAAAGAAAACATGATGGAGTTCACATATTTTTGGCAAAATGCCAAGAAGTTAGTGAAGGGGAGTCATAATGAATATTCTACGAATTTTTTTTTATCTAGATCTGTATAGAAAAGAATTTGGTTTTTGGAAGACCTCTCCAACCCAGTGCCGGATTAACCATTAGGCAAACCAGGCACATGCCTTAGGGAGGGCCAAAAATGTACTATGTTATTATAACATCTCTTTTTCATAATAAATTTAACAATATTAATTAATAAAAATTATATATATATATATATATATATATATATATATATATATATATATATATATATATATATATATATATATATATACTATATATATATATATATATATATATATATATATATATATATATATATATATATATATATATATATATATATATTGTGTGTGTGTGTGTGTGTGTGTGTGTGTGTGTGTGTGTGCTAAATCATGAAGGATTAGGCACAGTGGTATAAAAAAAAAGAGTAGTTACTTCTTATCTTTATTTTCTAAGACTACTCAAATTAAATGGAAATAACCGATATCAATGTTCAAAATAATTAATAGTACATGTTAATCAATTCTTTAACACAAGAGTCTGGTTAAGTTTAATTAATAATGAGTCTATTATCAGTTATTGTGATTATAATCCCCTCCTTCCGTAATTTGGGGTTTAATTAATTAGGCAAGCGGTTCACAGTCATTAATAAGATTTGTAAAAAGTTAACACAATAAATTTATACAACCAAAACATAATTTTCCAGCCTTTTAACAATGCCCCCTCTTCTTATGACGTCGGTGTCTAACTGCCTTCAAAACCCGAAATTCCCTTACTTTCGGCACACCTCTGGGCACCCGCCCATTATTTGAAAGTCTGATACAAAAAACAACCGTTAGAAATTCTTTACACGATAAAAATAACAGTCAAGGTTCGATTTACAGGTGAATATATATCAGGTATACATAATTATGACGAAACGACAGTCTTACGTTTTTTTTTTTTTTTTTAGTGGTAATTTGACACTAAAGAAAATACAAATTCTATTCTTACAATACATTGTTACCAAAAATACATAAGACATGCTAATCCCATCCGGGGGAGGTTTAACTATTTCAACTCCTTCTATTACAAACCTTCCTGTGACATTTTGTAAAGAACATTGAGAATTTATTTACAACTATTAACGTTTGGCAGCATGCGTTTCCATAGTATTAAGATAGAGGAAAAGAAGATGATTTTTTGGAAGGATAAAAGAGTATCAACTCAACTACTACAACTTTAAGAATTGCATACAGAACTCAAGCTACTTTTTTTCTCTCTCCTCTTTTTTTTTTGTCTAATTATTATTTATTTATTTTTTTTTCTTTTTTATTTAACATGTTTTTTTCTTGGGACTGGCATTTCTATCAGGTTATATTATGATAAATTCTCACATTTCTCAAATTTTCTACTGCCTCTCCTTGCTTTAAGATATAAACGTTATTCTTTTTGCCATGTGCCGGAAAGGTCCCGAGTGCCTCTCTGCCAGTTTCCCACACTATACTGTTGTTCTTACCAACACAGCCTTTGCCTTTGTGATTTCTTCGGAACAGACACATTCTTATTTTTATACACAACCTGTGGTGCCAGAGGCCTACGCATTAAAGCCACTAGTTTCTTCAAGTAGGCACTTTGACTGACCGTGGTACTGAGTGCCTCCTTCTGCAATAAGCTTCCTGGCACAGATAGATTTTGGCCGAACATAAGCACACTGGGAGTAACCCCTGCGTCATTTAGAGTGCTAATTCTCAAACAGTACAGTGCCCAAGGCAAAATTTCAGGCCATTTCAACCCTTCATTTCTCCCATCATTGATCATACATCTTAGTGTCACTATGAGATTTAATTTTTTTCACTTGGCCGTTCACGTTTGGTGAGCTAGGCGTTGTGACAATCTTATCTATGCCGAGTAGGTTACATACGTCATTAAATAATTTGGTGTGAACTGGCTTCCTCGATCTGAGATGAGTCTTTTTATTGAGCCACAGAACGGAAAAATTTCGATCACTAACACATTTAACACCAGGTCGACCAAATGGCCTGTCCTAAGGGGTAGGCAGAGGGATACTAAACCTGTCCAAAGGAAACTGAAGCAGCCCAAACTATACTATGGGGTAGCTTGCACAAGTCCCCCATGAAGAATTATATAAAGAACTTCTCCCAAGAAACTTCCCTTGAATCTACCAAATTCTGGAGATATCTTCCTAACGCTCTTGTTCTTCTGACAGACATCACAACTCTGTATAAATTTCTTCACTCTACTATGCATAAATCTGAAGACGAAATCCCCCCTTAGAACAGTCAAAGTCCGTTTAATTCCCAAGTGATTTGTATTATGTATCTTTTCTATGACATCATCCACCAGATTTTCCGGTACTAATATTCTAGCTGTGCCTGTAGAGATGTCAACCGCCAAAGACAGCTCCTTACCCTGATGGATGAATTCTTTGTAACAGGCCTTCAATCCACTGGTTTTCATTCCCCTTATCAGGTCTTTTATATAACTATCAGTTTCTTGCTCGATAGCTATTTCTCTGAAATCTACACCATCCTGGATTTTCTTCATCATCCCACTTAACCCTTTTTTACTGTATGTTATGGTATTTATTACAAAATCATCAAACGACTTTGATGATTTTGTGATAAATACTATAACATACAGTAAAAAAGGGTTAAGTGGGATGATGAAGAAAATACAGGATGGTGTAGATTTCAGAGAAATAGCTATCGAGCAAGAAACTGATAGTTATATAAAGGACCTGATAAGGGGAATGAAAACTAGTGGATTGAAAGCCTGTTACAAAGAGTTCATCCATCGGGGCGAGGAGCTGTCCTTAGCGGTGGACATCTCCACAGGCACAGCTAGAATATTAGTACCGGAAAATCTGGTGGATGATGTCATAGAAAAAATACATAATACAAATCACTTGGGAATTAAACGGACCTTGACTGTTCTAAGAGCGGATTTCGCCTTCAGATTTATGCATAGCAGAGTAAAGAAATTTATACAGAGTTGTGATGTCTGTCAGAAAAATAAGAGCGTTAGGAAGATATCTCCAGAATTCGGTAGATTCAAGGAAGTTTCGGAAGTTCGATACTTCATGGGGACTTGTTGTGGCTGCCCCTATGGTATGGTTTTACAGACCTCTGCTGTGTTTCGACAGGTTTAAGTAAATATCCTTCGCCCTACCCTCTTAGACAGGCTGGTCGGCTCGGTGTTAAATGTGTTTAGTGAGCAGAAATTTTTCCCCGTTCTGTGTCAATAAAAAGACTCATCTCAGATCAGGGAAGCTGGGTTAAAATTATTTAATGACGTGTAACCTATAAATAAGACCAAGATTGTCACAACCTAGCTCACCAGACGTGAACAACCAGGTAATCAAGCTCTCACTGTTGACACTAGAATGTGAAGTCAGCGTAGGGAGAAGTGAAGGGGGTTGAGAAATGGCCTGAAATTTTGCCTTGGGCACTGTACTGTTTGAGAATTAGCACTCATGACGCAGGGGTTACTCCCAGTGTGCTTATGTTCGGCCAAAATCTATCTGTGCCAGGAAGCTTATTGCAGAAGGAGGCACTCAGTACCACGGTCAGTCAAAGTGCCTACTTGAAGAAACTAGTGGCTTTAATGCGTAGGCCTCTGGCACCACAGGTTGTGTATAAAAATAAGAATGTGTTCGTTCCGAAGGATCTCCACAAGGCAAAGGCCGTGTTGGTAAGAAATCAACAGTATAGTGTGGGAAAACTGGCAGAGAGGTACTCGGGACCTTTCCGGGTATTACGGGTAAAAAAGAATAACGTTTATATCTTAAATCAAGGGAAAGAGGCAGTAGAAAATTTGAGAAATGTGAGAATTTATCATAATATAACTGACAGGAACGCTGAAACCCAAGAAAAAAAACAAGGTTAAATAAAAAAAAAAAGAGAAAAAAGAAATAAATGAATAAATAGACAAATAAAAAAAAATAAAGAGAGAGAAAAAAGGGGGGGCTTCTTAGTTCTGCATGCAATTCTTAAAGTTAAACAGTAGTTGAGTTGATACTTTATCCTTCCAAAAAAATCATCTTCTTTCCTCTATCTAATACTATGGACAGCATGCTGAAAAATAGTTGTAAATAAATTCCCACGTGTTCTTTACAAAATGTCACAGGAAGGGTTTGTAATAGAAGAGTTGAAATAGTTAAACCCCTCCCCCCCGGATGGGGATTAAGAAGGTCTTTTATGTATTTTGCAACAATGTATTGTAAGAATAGAATTTGTATTTCTTTATAATAATGTCAAATTACTACTCTTTGTGTAGAGCAGGATCATAAATTATGTATACCCTAATATATTCACCTAACAATCGAACTATAGGCTGTTCATTTTATCGTGCGAGAATTTCTAGGTTGTTTTTGTATCAGACTTTCAAATAATGGGCGGGTGCCCAGAGGTGTGCCGAAAGTAAGGGAATTTCGGGTTTTGAAGGCAGTTAGACACCGACGTCATAAGAAGAGGGTGTGTTAAAGCATCGGCCTTATCGGAGCCGGAAAATTATGTTTTGGTTGTATAAATTTATTGTGTTAACTTTTTACAAATCTTATTAATGACTGTGAACCGCTTGCTTAATTAAATAAACCCCAAATTACGGAAGGAGGGGATTATAATCACAATATCTGATAATAGACTCATTATTAATTAAAAAACAAACTCTTTGAGAAAACTTTGAACAACATGCTATGGTGTTTTGAACATTGATGTCGGTTATTTCCATTAAGACTGATGATCTTAGAAAATAAAGATGAGTAAACTGCTACTTGCCTACTATGCTAATCCTTCCTAGGTGCCACACACACACACACACACACACACACACACACACACACACATATATTTATATATATATATATACTCTACTATATATATATATATATATATATATATATAATTATATATATATATACTCTCTGCTATATCTATCTTCTTTCTCTTCTATATATATATATATATATATATATATAATTTTATTAATTAATATTGTTAAATTTATTATGACAAAGAGTGTTATAATAACATGAAGTAAATTTTGGCTCTCCCTAAGGCATGTGCCTTGTTTGCCTAATGGATTTAATCCTGCAATGGCAAGAAATTCTCTCAAAAACAATTCTCATTTTTCTCCTAGGATCTTGGAAATCTATACATCTAGATAAAAAATTCGTAGAATATTATTATGACTCCAACCATAACTTCTTGGCATTTTGCCAAAAATATCTTGATAAATCATGTTTCTTTTCCTCTTTCCTCAAGTTTCTTTGACGGTACACAACTGTGGTTTAATTTCATACTAGGCTGATTCTTTTTCTAATGCTGGCTATTCTCTTTCATTTGAAAAATCATGCAATGGGCACAAATTAGATAACAAGTCTTGATAAAGTGAAAACCACTTCAAATAATGAAATATATCGACTCTCAAATCAATTGTGAAACTTATCGAGTCTCAATATAATTAATGAAATATTCTATCGATATTTAGGTTTATAATTATTAAGCCGTTTTCGATTTTTGCATTTTCGATAATAAATGCTAATCCAGTTTTAGCACGAATTTCAGGCATAATCGAACTTTTGCATATATTTTGATCAGCTGTTTTGATGGAGCGCGTGGTTTTGGAATAAGCAAAATAAAAAAAAATAACAAATGTTTTTATTACAAATAATTGATCAAAACTAATGGTGGAGAAATGTGAAGAAATTGAATTTTTAAATAACTCATGAATGAAAAATTATCAAATCAAACGATCTACCTCTATCTTATTTTATTTGTTTGATTAACATTTCCCTTAAATTTAAGATACGGAAAGAGCAGCTTACAAATTTAAATTCACTTGCTTTTGGTGAGCATTTTCTTAAATTTGTTCTAAATTTGACAAAATGGAACGCAACTTGAGCATTTTCCTAAATTTCGTAAGCAAAAATGCAAAATCGAAAACGGCTTTACTCCTAAGATGAGAGCTGCGTTTCCAGAAGCCCGACTGCAGCCCGGGCGGGCACACAGGCGCACATGCATCGTTTCCAGAGCCCGTTTGCTCATTTATACGTCACGCAAACGTCACAGTCAGGAGCTCGCTGTTAAATTCTCGATTTCGGGAATTAATAAACGGGCGCTGGATGCGCAGAAGAATACTTTGTTCACAAACAAATCTTTTTACAAAACATGTGTCAGAAATGGCTTGCCAAATTTTTTAAATATTTTTTTTAATATTAAGGATACTAATTTATCGTATCATTTCATAAAATAGATACATATAAATATAAGTATTGTTTACAATTGTCAGCTGCATGATCCGACGGGCGCACTCGCCCGTTTCTAGGTACTCAAATTTCCTGTTCTCTAATTGATTAATGTAATTTTTTTCAATTCGAAGAGTTTCCGAGTCGACTTTGCACACGGGCTGCACTCGGGCTTCTGGAAACGCAGATGAGATAATCAAATAAAATATCAGCAATATTTTCGATAATCGATATTTTTTGCCATCCCTAGCTCATCCCTAGGGTCTAGAGTCTAGACTGGAAAAGTGGAAAACTGGAAATTGGTCTTGCGGAGTGTGTCCTAATTCTGTCTAGGCTGAAACAGAAATATTTAAATATCGTAGAAGGTTTATTTCTTTTAGCAGTTTCTATATAATCTTTTAAACTTAGATAATTTTATTATTTAGTATATGCACAGTTTAACCTATGGCAAATTAGCCAACATCTTGCATGCTTTCATGTAGGTCGTAAATATTTTCTTTCAAAACCAGGTCCAAACTGAAGATTAGTAATCCACACCGGACTATCAAGACTGGCCCAATTCCAAATTTAAATTGAAATCAGTAATTAAATTGTCTCTGTAATTTAGTCGATGAGCCTACCAAACGCGGTTGTACCATTTGCAGAGGAAGCACCAGAATTTTGTGTATCCCTGTTCCATTCCTGGTTAATTGTCCAATGACCTTCAGGTCCCCACAAATGTCCCATCCCTTGTATTTGTAGAATATGCTGCAGGAAAATTAGAAAAATATATTCCTTTATATGTACTGAAGAAAATATACTATGCACAAATTAATAACAGGCGCAATACTCTTGACCTGTTATGCTCAATGTCCCAATGCCTGTCCCAATATGCCTAATTAACATACAGCAATATAACAATTCCATCTTTCGCGCATATTGGTTGGCAAAACTGTCTCTGTCTCCTCTTAAATGAACTAATGTTTACACCTTTCTCTAAATGCATTCCAGCCCTGTTTACATCCTCAGAAGCCAGCATTTAAGTCTCTGTTTGTGGAGAGCTTTAGATCTCGAAACAATAATCGTTTAAATTTTCACTCCTCCTGTGTGTATTTCATTTCGATGTGAACATGTCATAGATGTTTATGGTTCAAAGTCAAGGATCTTGATACTTTGTGTCATGATCGGAGGGTCATCCTCTGAGTCAACAGTAAAATTCATCGGGATGTGTAGACAGGAAGATCATCTGAATGAGAACTAGTGAACACTTGCGGTGTGTAGTTCGTTTGGATAGCTGGACACATACTGTTTGAATTTGAAGAGTAACCCTCCCTGCAACATTTCTTTCTCTCAAACGATTTCAGTAACAATCCGTGTAACGGGCTGATTTGTTCTTGGTTCAGCGTCGTCTCTCTGCTCTCTCTCTCTCATCGTTCCGTCCCTCTCTCTTCCATCCCGCCAAATCACAGTGTACATCTAGGCATATTTCTATACGGGCTTAGCGTTTTTCCTTTTAAAATCAGTTTCTCAGATTCTCTGGAACGATGTAATTGCAAGTATTACTCATAGATGAGCCCAGACTTATCCTGTCTCTCCAATCTTTACATCCAAGTACAATTCATATGCCTTTCTAAACTAAATGGTGACATAGCTACATTGTTGCGAATATGAGAGTCTCTCAGTCTCATTATCTCCATTATTCGAATGTAATTGCGCTAATCTGTCTGGTAATATAGTATGTGCCTCAGATTTTAATGGTAAGTATCATAGTTTGGAGTAATAGATACTGTAATATTCAGTGTTCCAAGTCAAATTTGAATTTTTCCTATACAATAAAATTAATAGTTAAAATAATGTGTCTAGATCATATAAAAATAAAAGTCAATAATAATTTCTTTTCAACATTTAATTAATATTGACATTAAATAATATATTAATTATTAGAAGGATAGTACAATTGATCATGAATTTATTTTTAAAAAGAATTATATTGATTTTTGGAGTAATATAGGGAGCAAATTTATTAGTTTCAAAATTTTAGCATTTTTTGTAAATATATTGAAAATATAAGTTTTGAGATGTCCTTTCACTACCCTTGAGAAACGGAGGTCTCTAATCACTACCTCCATATATCACTAATTGATCTGAAAATTGTGTTATTTGGAACGAGGTGAAATGGGGGCTTACAAGTAATTGTTACTGTAGCTTGGGAATGTAACCTATTAATGGGTGTGATGTTTATCCATGTGCCTTTAGGGTTAGCAAGAAGAGAATTTAGAATTGTATGGAGAAGGAGATCGTTATTTATATTTAATGCGGAGTGAAGGAAAGTTCGTCAGTAATTTATATATATTATATATATAGCAATATTTTCCAAACAATAGAGAGATATCCATAAATTAGAGAATCAAAAGGGGAGGTAGAATGGTTAGTAAATAGTGAAAACGTATTGATCTAGATTTTTATGATGCGTTTGAAGAAGAAAATGCTGATGTATTTGAGGAATGTTATATCAGTGAGAGGGTTGTAGATGGAAATATATCGCTATGTTGTTTTATGCAGGATTAAGCTAGCCGGGGCTTGAATGGAAAGAAAGGAAAGACTAAAGAAGTGGAGAGAATCATGAGTGAAAGGTTAAGTTATAACTGGGTTATAAGGAAAAGTATGTGAGTACACTTGTAGAGAAGTCAGTTGAGTGAGAAAATGATGATGCTAAGCACATCTGGAATTAATAAAGGAAGGGTTTGTTAGCATAGCAAAAGAAGTATGTGGGTGTACTAAGGTAGGAAGAAAGAATGCCAATAGCAAATGGTAGAAAGACGAGGTAATTGAAGAGGTGAAAAGTAAAGGAGATGTGCTGTTGAATGTACTGAGAGCCAATGAAGAAATTTCGAAGATTAGTAGGGAGGAAAGGAGTAAGACTGAAAGTTGCATACGTAGGAGCAAAAATGAGGCAAATGAATAGTTTGGTAGGAGGAAGAATGAGGACTTACAAGGGAATAACAAGTTGCTATGGAAGAAAGTGCTAAAGGTTAAGAAAGAGAGTAAGCAGAATCTTCTTAGAATAATAAATCCAAGCCTTTAGCTTTAATGACTGATGAGTTAAATGGGAGAAGAATGTGCAGGGAACATTTAGAGAATCTACATAACATTAGCAGTGCTGAAGAAGTGATAGTGAATGTGTGTGGGTTTCGTGGTGTAAGAAGAAGTAGGCATTTTGGGGATGAGATAATTAGTAGGGAGGACGCATTAGGTAGAGTGAGAAAATTGAAGAATGTTAACTCAGCAGGTACGTATAGATGACACTAATAGTGATATGATCAAGAATGGAGGTGAGATTATGATTGATCGGATGTGGACTTTGTGTAACAAAACATTTGTGGAGGATGTAGTTCCGAGGATTGGAGGAGACCATTGATAGTAAACTTGCATTAGAGTAAGAGAGATAAGGGGATATGCAGAAACTACTTGTGAATTAGTTTGTTGAAAGTTGTAAGGAAGATATATGCTTGTATTTTCGTTGAAAGAATGTGCATAGTAACTGAATGGTTCATTGATGAAAAATAATGTGTATTTGAAGTGGTAGAGGATGTGTAAACAAGATTTTTTACATTGAAGCAAATGAATGAGAAAATGAGAGAAAAGGTCACCAACCAATATTTAAATATCTGAACCATTTTTAGTACTGCAAAAATTTCAAATCTTATAAAATATTTATCTAGAGATTGCAAATCTGATTCATTAAATACAAATATTTCTAACACATTTCCCCCTGAAATAAATGACATATACTGTATTGTAGTAACAGCTGAATTATTCTGATTAATAGTGTATTAAAATATGAAAATTGCTCAGTAGGAAGTAGGGTATGAATTGACAGTGGGAGAGGGTGTATTTGAATAACAGAAGGAGTTGGACTATAAATAGCACAATATACATCTGTTACCTTACTTTCACCTGTACTACCAGAAGTAATTGTACTAATGTAGAAAACTTATGTTTTCTATTCCAGAATTTATACTTATATAAGCCCGCCAAGAGTGGAAGCTGCGATCGTCTTAATTTTGTAGCATATTTCTCTTTGTTCATACAATTACGTTTTTTATTATTATTATTATTATTATTATTATTATTATTATTATTATTATTATTATTATTATTATTATTATTATTATTATTATTATTATTATTATTATTATTATTATTATTATTATTATTATTATTAATTATTATTATTATTCATTATTATTATTATTATTATTATTTTATTATTATTATTTTAATTATTATTAATTATTAATTAGTAGTAGTAGTAGTAGTAGTAGGCACTACTTAAAGTAGTATTGATGTAATTGGTATTTTTATTATTATTATAATTATTATAATAACTTATATATTAAGAGCCACGAACTTATTACTGTATTCAATACATTAGCAACGTGTTAAAATTGCTTTCGCAACAATTTTTCGCAATTAGCTTTGTATCTTAATAGGTCTGTCGCTATTTGACTTCCATAATTAATCAATATGAAGGTGCCAGTTCCATGAATTTATTTGTGAAAGTTTTTATTTTTGTTAATTAAGAATATGAAAAGTGCTAAACTTATTATATTTTAGGTATTACACTGATGATGGGTTAACATTTGACAGAAAATATCTGTTAATAATAATAATAATATATATATTAGGTGTTATTTAATTATATATATTTATATATTATATATATAGTCTAAAAATATTAACTTATATACTATATATATACTATATATATATATAATATATATATATTTATACTATATATATCTATATAGTATATATATACTGTAATATATTTATATATATTAATATATATATATATGAGGTGTTTTTTAAGTTATCTCTCTTCTTGTTCCGCCACTTCACAGGTTAGTTGTTGGGTGTTTTTTGATAGTTCTTCGAAATTTTACGTTGAAGAACCTAAAGAGATAGCTACTTTTTTTTCGCTGCTGAAGCCGCCGCTTTCGTCCAAGAAGCTATATTTTACGCTTGTTGAAGCCGCCGCTTTCGCTTTAGGTCTACGCGAGAAGCTATATTTTACGCTTGTTATAACCCTTTTTGACTTATCTTTATATAGAGAGGAGATAAAATACTTTGATTATTCGAGATTTGATTTTTTTTTTACTAAAAATTGCACTCATAAATAAATACAAGATATTGGTTGCATACCACAAGAATTTAAGTTTAAGATTTGAGAAAGCATATATACGATATTTCACTATAATAAATACAAGATATTGGTTGCATACCACAAGAATTTAAGATTGAAAGCATATATACGAAATTTGTTGTTGCAAACTGTATCTAGGTAAGATTCACACAACTGTCAGATTAAGCGAGAAAGTCAAATTTTGACGCGTAAATTCTGCAATATTTTAAATGAACAAAAAGATAGATTTTACCCAATATGACATATAGTATTAAAAAACATTATATTATAATACAATAACATTATATTATAGTAAAAGACATTATATTATAACATATTACAATGAGAATCATTAATAATAAAGATTTACAAACGATTTTTATATGATTTAAAGCAAAAGAAAATATCATCTATAAATATTATACCCGCACTTTCATTTTCATTTAGAACTTCTAAAAACTTTTAATTACAATACATTTTATGATTAACTTCACTATTTCGATCACACACACTATATATATATATATATATATATATATATATATATATATATATATATATATCATTGCGAAGAAGTTTTGCTTTTTGGAAATATATATATATATATACATATGTATATATTATTTAAATATAAATGTTATATATATATATATATTATTATTATACATATATATAGTTATTTATTTTTATATATATTTTTTTATATTTTTATTTAGAAAGATAGTTATTATATGTATATATATATATATATATATATATATATATATATATATATATATATATATATATATATATATATATATATATATATATATATCATTGCTAGTTTTGCTTTTTGGAAATCTTAATTTGATAATAAATAAAAGCACCAATATATTTTTGTATATCTTTATACTTTATAATGGTATTCATATTGTTATTTTTTATAGCTTTGATGATGGGAGGTATAACCTCCGAAACGTTGAAATTTAATAAAGTTGTTTAGAGCCCTGGTGCTTTATTTATTATATTTTATATGCAGTATATATATATATAGGTAGTATATATATATATATATATATATATATATATATATATATATATATATATATATATATATATATATATATATATATATATATATATATACATATACATATATATATATATATATATATATATATATATATATATATATATATATATACATGTATATATATATATATATATATATATATATATATATATATATATATATATATATATATATATATATATATATATATATGGTATATATTTATATATATATATATATATATAGTAAATTGTAATACGAGTTATTTATTAAGACTGTTTTCTTTCAAAGAGTAAGTCATTTTCTTCAAAACAATTTAGTATCTATAATAAAGCAGTCTTGAAAAGTTAATTGGGGATCGACCTATAAAAACATTTAGAATGAAATGGAAGGGAGAGTGAGGTGGAGAGGGGGTGCAAGATTTGAAGTGAAAAAAAGGAAGAAAAGAAAAACGTTGGGGAGAATGAACAGCGTTACACTCGCTACATTACAAAACAATTTAATTTCCTTTAAAAAGAAATGAAGAATGAGAATCTCGAAAAATAAAGATGTGTCGAACAAATTCAAACAAAAAAACAAAATCGTGCGAATTGGATAATATTTTTTTATTATTATTACAGATTACCACAACCCACGGGCAGAGCAGTTTTCAAGAAGGGGGCAGAACAAAAAAACTAAATAAAACCCTCAGATGAGCGCAGTCGAGGGCTTTAAAGAGGGAAAGATTAAATACAGTTGGAAACACAGATGATGGTAGGCAGTTCCACAGAACAGAGGTGACTGGAAAGAAAGAGGCGCCGCAAAGAG
>JABUQX010051924.1:2500-10000 GCA_015478945.1 Trachelipus rathkii
AATCTATTGTGGTTTGAATGCTAGTTATTACGAACATTTTTTTAGTTCAACTTTTCCTCTCAAGAGTTTTTACTCATTAACATTTGAAATTGCTACTTCTTTGAGAATTCTGTTTTCCCATCCAAATGTTTTCTTTTTTTTTTTTGCTTCAAAAAAGTTTGATTTTTGTATGTCTGAAAAGGGATACTGTTGTAAATTGTACATGCTTGATATATTTTTAGCGATATTTGGCTATTGATTTTAGTGTAATATTTAACTTTGAACCAAGTACAAAATATTTTTTTATTAATCCTTACCGCCTATCAATTTCTGATTTATTTAAAAAGAGTTTAACTCGGAGCATTCATTGGAAATTCAAACCGTTTTTCGATTCATACCCCAAACAGCCGATACAAGCCAGTCGGTTTCTGGAAGTGATCTGTGGAAGGTTGTTTGATTTCGTGCATGGAATTATTGTGAATTTGCTAAAATTTGGGAGGAATAAAGTGAAAAAAAAATTATCGTTTTTCAAATTTCTTTTTTTGCTATAAATAAAATATTTAGTGTTGTGCCGGTCAATTTTTTTACCGAGATTAATTTTGGTAAGCAATTCTTATTATTTTTTTTCTTATTTTGCCTGAGTAATATTAACAAGTGCACGTGCTTCTTAGACCTAACATCTTTCACTTGGTGGAAGTCAGGTCATGATATAATATCATGATAAGAAAATATTTTACAAAGTAATTAATAATTATAAATCATTATTTACATATAAATTTATAATAACGAAAATAATTACAATATAATCAATAAATTTACAATATATTAAAAATAAGCAAATTACTTTTATAATAGATTTATATATAATATTAATAATTTATATATTATGATTATAATAATGATGACTGTAATACACAGTCTATATTATATTGATTTATAAAATATTAATTGAAATAATTATTTAGATAGTATGAATAATAATCTTATTTGATCTCGAATATAATTAGTGAATAATTAATAAAAAAAAATTAATTATATAAATTCAATTTTTTTATATAATAATAAATAATGAAGTAACAATTACAGTCTAAAAATTTTTTCATTACCAAAAAATGATCGAAAAGAAAATAAAAAGAATGTTATATAATTGTAATAATAATTTTGATTTTTTTTAATAATTCTATATAAGTTATAAAATTGTAGAGATATATTTTGGGATAAAAATAAGGAGTAATAATTACCATTTATGAGGGCTTCACTCTCTCTTTTTAATTTATAATAATTATATATAATATCCATATAATATTTAAAATTAAAATAAATAAAATTATATCTAAAAAATGTCAATTTTTTTTAATAATATATTATGATATATATATATATTATATTATAATCTTTTATGATTTTAAAATTTATCGTAATGATAATAATTATACATTATTTTAAGTTTCTTAGCATTCATATAATAAATTTTTTTTGGATTTTTTTTAATAAATATTCAATTTATTCATAAAATTATTAATATATTAATATAAGGTTATTATATATATTAATTCATAAAAAGAAAAATTTCCAAACTTTGACGTGTTACTTGATAAAATGCTGTACTTGGCTGTGACTAAACTGTTGATATATATTAAATCAGTTATAATTATAGCGAAGTTTGCCGTATTGATTTTTAATTATTCTATAAATAAGTATATACATTTTTATATTAATTAAGTATTATATTATTATATTATATATTAATTATGATATAATATAATAAATATATTATTATAATTATTACATTTATGAATTTTTTATATAATAAAAATCATAAGAATATATAAAATTAAATATTATCCTATTATTATTTGAATAGATCTATATTTTTATTAATATATATCATTATATTTATAATTATGTTCAATAATATTTATGTTATTTTTTTTTTTTTATAAAAGTCAAACATAATATTAGCTCCAAAAATAATTATATTAAATATAATAGTTACAATGTTATATATTATAGGTGCAAAAATTATTACACAAAATTTCTATTATAAACATTTTCTAATAAATAATTATATTATAAAATTTAATTTTACATTAAAAATTACAAAAAATTGCAATGCATTTTTAGTTAATAAGAAAAAAAAAAAAATATACTATATGATTTATATACATATCAATAATTAGTTTTATTATATATATTATATAATTATAAATTTACTTAATATAAGCATACTTGATTAAATCACTTATAGAATAAAATAAATAATTATATATTATCATAATTCTTTTTTTTTAAATTCTTCATTCGCATCTTCGTTTTGCGAATCGGATAAAATTTAAAAGCTGTAGTGAGCCTAACTTTATTTAATTTTATTTTAAGCTGCACTTTGTTTTCCATTCTCACGCTGTATTGGTATTCTAGAGCTAACTTTATTTACTTTATTTTTAAGCTGCAACTTTGTTTTCCATTCTCACGCTGTATGGTATTCTAGACTAACTTTATTTACTTTATTTTAAGCTGCACTTTGTTTTCTCATTCTCTGCGCTTGTATGGTTTATTCTATGAGGCTATACTTGTAGTTTAATTTATTTTATAAGCGCACTTTTGTTTTCCATTTCTCACGCGTGTATGTAGTTCTCAGAGCTACACATTTTATTTCTTTATTTTAAGCTGCACTTGTTTCATTCTCTATAAGTCTGCAATACTTTTCCTTCTAATTTTATTTACTTTTATTCTAAGTTACTTTTATTTAATTTACGCCTGTAGGTGTTGTATTTCTAGAGCTTTAACTTTATTTAATTTATTTTAAGGCTGCACTTTTGTTTTCCATTGCCACGCTGTATTGGTTTTTAGAGCTACTAACGATTATCATTGTTTGACTCTTGATTATACAGTTATTTGACACATTTTTTGAAACTGAGTAATATCAAAGTTGCAGTGACCCAATGATTATTCTAAGGGCCGTGTTTTGTGTGATTTTTTAATTTTGTTTAATTGTTCATAATTTTTTGAGATATAAAAAAAAATGAAGTTTTAAATTTATTTGTTATTTATTTTTCTTTCCCAAAATCAGTTACTTAATTTATTGTAGGGTTTCTTTAATTCTTATTTTTTTTTCACGGCCAGGCGTCGCGTGGTTTCATCTGGGAAGTTATTGATTTACGCCCGGTCCTCGTGTGATGTCATTAGAGTTGCGTAAGGAGTGGGAATCTACCGTCTGTGTGTGGTAAAAGAGCTTGAATATTTTTATCCTACAAAGATGCTCGCAAGTGGCGCGTCCCTTGCCTTTCCTGGCATTACACCAACGCCATTATTAATTTCGGAAGAGGACCGATAAGAGTTCGCATTACGGTACGTTAAGATATTCCTTTATTTCCTTAACCGACCCATACACCTTTCCACAAGATGACAAATGGGAACTGGGTTGATGACGTGGGCACCTGCGTACGCCTGGCGTGGCACCGCCACGTGACCATACAAACCGATCACCGACCACAGGGTCGGTCAACTAAGCCCCGATAATTAGTTATTGACGGGCGAATCAATGGGGTCTGGATAGGTCCAACCCTAGGGACTTTTCAGATGGAAGCAGTTTTAATTTGAATGAGCAACATTTACCTGCTTAAATACTGCCAAATTCTGAAATCTCTAGCCTAAGGTTACCGTTGGCTCGAGGGCCGGATGTAGGGCTAATACACAGATCACTGTCAAGCGCTTATATGATTTATCGCTTAGGTTAGTTGAAAATCCTCAACCGCATAAAACACGATAATTGAATTTCCGATGATATCTCTATCCTTGAGACCGTTTTTTAACTCTACGGTCCTTCCTAGTTTTTGTAGAGGAGTCATTACTTATCCTCCGATGAAGCACCTCGCCTCAGATGCTTCAGTCTTGAGCCACGGCAAGATAATACACTTTAGATAGCTGACCCTTTTGATGCGTTTTGTGTTTTGACAGTCGCGCATTGTGCGCCGTTTGATCTTTACTTTGTTGTTCGACCGTTGTTTGCTGGCGTCTCTTGTTTTACGTGCAAGCCCCCCTTTTGCTCCGTCCTGTTGCTGGGCATCCTCTTCCGCCTCCAGACTTCGTATTTTTCACTTCTTTACAATGTCATGTAGTATTTACCATTGTTTTTAGTGGCTGTTTTTGTGTAATTGCCTGTTCCGAGTTGGCAATCGCACTGATCTAAACCCTCCACTTTCTTCCTCGTAGTTCCTATTATCTAAATCTTATATATCTGTTATTTATGACGAGATGTTGCTCAATGAGGCGAGCATTCAGACGTGGCCGCTATATCTCCATTTCAGAACAACTTAATCGTGCAAGACTCACTCTAATACAAAAATAGTGTATGAATTATGTAAATGCCGTTTGAGAACGTCAGTTTCTCACTTCTTAATATAGATAAGTTTAATGAATTTTTGTTATCATAAATATACCTGAAGAATAATCTTGTAATTTACTGATTTAACACCTCGATTTCAGCAATCAATCAAAAATATCTTGTTTTGTCAACGATATTGAATGTTACACATATTACACTTATTAAACTTATGAAGTATCTCCTGGCTAATTATAGAATGCTTCTGTAGAGACTTGCTATGTGTGTACTGATCAGTGGAGATGTTCGTTGGTTGAGAGCACGTTAAAATTTTAAATATTTCAGTTTATTGATTAAATTGGAAACGTCAGATGACAAATAGAGGAAAGGTAAATAGTAATATAGTATGTTCTAATATACGGATAGTTAGGATAAAAAATAATGCTTTATACAAAAAAAAATAGCTACTCTTTTACAAACTTCTGTGTAAGTTTATATGACCAATGATTAGGTAACTTGAGTCAGTTTAGTTTTTTTGCTTGCTGAATTGTAGTAAACGATGAAGGTTAGCGCCCTAACTACGCAGACCGTTCTTCACGTACAATTTACCACTTAACCACAAGATGTAATTTTTAAAGTTTCCAACAAACGGATCAAAAAAAGGAGGACAACTCTTTCTCATGACTTCCAGTCGCAGACTCAACATTTTGGATGGTTTATTCTGCCACTGACAACTTTTTATTTTTTTTGTCATGAAAAGCAAAACTCTGAAGTAAAATATGACCCCTTTTTTAATCAAGTCATCATTCGTTTTTTTTAGAAAAGTTAGAAAAGTATAGTTTTTAATTATTCAAATTTGTAAATTTAATTTGTTATTTATTTGGCCAAAAAAATGTTGCATTTGTTACATTTGAAGAAATTTAAACTTCAGGAAACATTATGAAAATTTGTCCATGCAGTTGCTCTTAGTTGCAATTAATTTAATATATTTTTTTTCAAAATTTTATTAGTCATGTTTAGACAATATATTCATTTTCTTTAAACAAGAGATGTAATGACCTCTGTCTTGTTTGTGTAAGCCGACTTTGTACGGAAATAAGTATTTGTATCCATTAGGTTACATTTTAAACTTCAGGGAATATTATTGTTTAAAGTTTATTATATAATATGTATTGAAACTTTCTTTTGTAAGCATATATTTTCTTTTTTCTTTTCTTATATGAATTAGCTCATTCCTTCAATTCATTATTATTGAGGAATCTGGTTATCCTATACAACAAAATGATCTTTTATAATCTATTACATAACATTGCCATGTAAGGCCGGTTATCATTGCAAAAATCAATCTATGTTACATAAACACATACAGTAGCTAAACGTACTAAAATTAGATGCAGAGTAGAAACCTAATGGTTAATTCATTGTTAGTGAAATATTTATGGAGAATAACTAACGCCCAACCAATTCTTATTTAATTGGCACAACTTTTTGTTTTGTAAGTTCTGGTATACAGGGTAGAAAACATGTAGTAGTTGCCATGGTAATTCTTGGAAACTACATTTCTTGTGTTTCATGCTAAGTACGCATAGTTGAGAGGTTGGAATCTGCTTAATGTTGGCAGTCTTTTTGTTGTTTTTAAATACTTATTCTCGCTAGCTAATCATTCACGTCTACTTAAAACAGATTTCTCTTCGATATATTTGAGTCTTGGGAATGCAAAATTAAAAGAATGAAATCTGAAATATTTTCTTTATTTATTTACAGCAATATTTAAAAAATGTTTGAACAATGTTGCATAATATTTGTTTTTAATATATTTCACAAAATACGCCAGGTGAATGTGCATAAAATGCTCAATGAAACTTGAGGTCACCGTTTTAATACTTAAAACGACAAAAACAAAACATTATATCAATAATGTTTTTGTTTTTTTCTATTTTATAAATAGTTATCGATTAGTGAATATTTTGATAATTTTACTTATTTAAAATATTAAAAATGACGGATTAACGTATGAAACAACAATAATAATAATGTTAAATTTAGTTTCAAGAAATTTGATTTCAAATGTAAAGCATCAGAAAGGGGTTTTAGTTTGTCATAATCATTTTAGTCCTAAAGAACCTACAATTTTCAGAGAGATCATTTTACTTTCCTTTATTATTAATCGATGGGTTCAACATGCTACTTCCTTTCGCTCAACTATTGAATGGATTTAATATACTACTTCCATTCTCAACCTATTTCTAGGGTTTCTTTTTTTACTTCCCATACTCACTTATCATCGTATCCTAAAATTTTTCTTCTTAATCTCTCGCACATTTTATATTTTCTCACCAGTTAACTTAACTTCTATCATGCGTAGAATCATATGCAGATCACTTTGCATACAGTTATCGATTTTTGTTTATTTTCATATGCAGATATATATTTTTTATTTTTAAATAATTTTTTCATTCAACATTCATCAGTTTTAGATAAATTTTTTTAAATCCACTTGATCATTTTACATTAAATATTTTGAAGAAAAAACCGAGAACGTATAGTGAAGGAGAGTGAAAAATCCTATTGGGTCAAAAATTTTAGATGCTTCTGATAAAACTTTTCGGCTTCTGTATTTGGCTAATATTTATCATAGCTTATACTAATTGTAATCATTTAGTCTCGTTGACATTTACATAGTAATTTCACCGAACTGAGTCCAGAAGTTATTGATAGGAGAACCATCCACTATAGCAAGTTGATCATTTATTGAAATACAAGAATTCAATAAAATTTGGGAGATTTTGATTGAATCCCACTCAGCCAAACTAAAATTCCCTCTGCAATTATTCTTTACTGGGTATAGATTACTATTTAATTCTGGCTTGCAGTATCCACGAAGACCCCTACTCAAAATTATGTATAGTATTTATAAAAAGAATTTTGAAATCTGCAAAAAAACGACATTATCAAAATGAATAAGTGATATTTATTTGTTAGGAGCAATATTCAGCGTGACAAGTAGCCCAAATGAGGGGAGCAACTATACCTATAAGTCATGATTCCTTTAGAGGGATCATCTGGCTCTTTATACCACAAAAATCTTAAGTGATTCCTATCATATTCATTTAATTGGTGTTATACTTAAAAAAAAGGCTTTTGCGATATCAGGCAACTATAGGGCATAATTACCCAACTCTTAAAAATTTCTTTGGCAC
>JABUQX010051924.1:15000-31636 GCA_015478945.1 Trachelipus rathkii
ACGGTGGATATACTAATAAAGTACCTTAAAAACCAGAATATTCATAAAGTCAGTTAATTATATATAAGGTATAAATAAATAACTTACTAATCAAAGTAATAGCTATTAAATAGGAATACTCAATCATACGTTACACTATGAGTAATAATGGTAATAATACAACTTAATACAACCCTATTGAGTATATCACTAGGCCAAATTCGAATATAATGATGGCCGGCTCTAGCCCCCCTAAAAGTGCACCATAAACGTATTTACCCTCTATTCTATTCAGTAAAGAAGAATGCAAGCTCGAGAGCCGCAATGCGAATGATGGAAACGGTGAGTGGACCCCAGAATGGGATATCGTTTCATACTCCGGTAGTAGAATAAGACTCGCGAATCGGACCAGAGATAACCTCTGCTACTACCCATAAGAGACACTAAATGAGTGGTGGGAGTTTCCGGAAACGCCAATCCCCGGAAGAGGGCCAAGTGCGATTAGTCTCTCGACGCCATACTCTGATTCAAACTTGGAGCGGATCTAGCAAGAACTACCCGATTGCCGATATAATATCTTTTAGTATGTCTAAGACACCCCTATAAACTCTGGGAGAGCGCATATAAAGAACGCGTATTATAATTTCCGTCGTGTCACATGTGTCTATACTATGGTTATCATTCTGTGTGCCATGTATACTGCAAATCATATTCCCATGAAGAATAGATCCAGAAAAAGATGGAAATATTAGGACCCGAAGGTGCGGGGTGTATGCCTTTACTGTCAAGTGTATCGTTCTCTCATTACATTTGATGGTCTAATTGCTTCTAATGACACTACAGCATCCAAGTGCTATATGCAATCGTGGTCAATAAAAAACTCATTCCTATAAATATCATAGAGTAGTCAAAGGTACTTATTAATAAAGATTAGCCCAAATAATTCAAGTCCGAGAAGATTTCACAAAGTAGAGTATATAAATACACTCTTTATATAGTATTAATTTTATTATATATGATAAGCATCGTCTTTAATTGTACAAAGCATATGTACGATTTTTAAAATTTAATGATCGTATTTATTCTCTTGCTATAATCAATACTCATCATCTATAGTTCGGATATAGTCCTCACTATATAGTAATTACCTTCGTGAAATATCAGACGAAGATTATTGCATCTTACCTCGTAATAGAGAAATCAAGTATCTAATGATGGATAATGAGTATCCTGCGAGGTAATAATCATTGTCCTTGGCAAATACCACAACAATGGTACATTCATGGGGATGGACTGAACTCTCTATAATAATATGTAATAATCTACCATTAATCTATAGCCATAATAAGGATTATCATGAGTGATACAACTTGAGCTAATACCTTTTCCAACGTTTATGAATATCGAAGTAGAATAAATGAGAAAAGTGAGTCGAGAGATTGTTTATTTCGTTACGAGTGTCTATCTAGATAATAATAAGAAAGTGTGAGAGGAATATCCATCTAGAAGAATGTTAAACTAATATATTTATATATAATAGTATAGGTACGTGAATGTATATAGGTATCACTATGGTATACCACATATATAGTAAGTAATATCCACTTTTAGGTATTTGAGCAATTCTTTCTTCAATTTTATGCAGGTAAAGTCGCATTAATATAATTTAATAAAATATATAATAAAACAAAACAAGTATAACTATATATATATAATTATATATTATATATATATATAAAAAAATCATACCAAGACATATAATACCGTCTATAAGGAACAAAGTATACTATGTATAAAATACCTAGTTAGATCATAAACACATATCCAAGAGGTTAAGAATAATGGCATAATATATTAACAACCACAGTCCAAGTAAAACACGCTATAATACTCTATATAACATTAATTAGACATTATACACTAGGCAAAAACAAATTCGAGATAGAGTCACCTCCAAGTACAACAACACAATAAACTGAACAACCGTAAAAACAATATGCAGTAGCTCTCGTATTCATAAAGCGTGCCGCGAGCGTGTGAACGTAGACGGTGCTCTCGGAGAATTACAAAAAAAAAAATATTATGTTTAGTAAATTAAAAAAAACAAAAATAATAGTATTAAGATCGATTCGAATGAATTATTATCCATATCTAAACGCCATTAATTAGGCTTTAGGCAATTAAGGAGCCAACTAAAAAACGAATAAAGGTAAATGAGCAATGGATTAGAGAACCATACAATACTTTCTGCATCTCCAACATGTTCCTGACTAGACAAAAGGCCAGCACAAGTGGTTAGCGAATGCTCGTCCGCCTTAATCTATGTATGCAAAGTTTCACTGAGCTCAAGTTATCAGCTAGAGTCTTTAGCTTTTCTGAGTCGTTCTGTGTTTATGCATGATAATATGTCGTACACCTAGATTAGACAATATCTAAGGTCGTCTTACTTAAATATTATATATATAAATATTATAAATCGATTATTATGGTAACCTTATATAATAAAAAAATTTATTTTAAAATTATATAATTATTAAATATAATTATAATTACTCACGCATTATATATTATATTAATTATTTAATTAACACTTAACAGTTCTTTAGTTTGTCAAAATATTTTTTAAAATCGCTTCAATTAATATTTATTATATAAAATTCTGGTTATCATGCGTTTTGTCTCTTTCTTTCCTCTTTTTTAATCTAACGGCTTCACATATTTCTCATCTTCTACTTAAACAGAGCTCTTCAATTAGATTTTTGGCTTTAGAACTAATTTAGATATTATTTTGATAAATTTTCCTTTTCCACATACTAATAATTCTATACAAATATATATTTATAATATGAGTATTAATATTAATATTATATACTATGAATTATATTAAATTTTTTCTTCAAAAATGGACTATTCAGTACAGAAGAGATTCCAGAAATTCTTTTTTAAATAAACTTGATTAATTACTTTGATTAATCAAACAACTATGGTGAATATAGTGTTATAGTTTTATAATAATATTATATTATTCCTCAATTCTTATGATTCTCGTGATTCTGGGCACAATTTTTATATTCAAACTTATTTTTAGAGCCTCAAGAAATTTTTAAAAAATCTTAATCAATAATATATATTATATATGCATATTATAAGTGAGTATTTTATAGGTACTTACAGAGTATTCCACCTGCTACTACTCTACTTTAAATCGAATAACTGAATTAAAAGAATTAAAAGATCATTCTATTACTTTTCTAAATAATATCCTAATAACTACTACATATTAGATTCAATCATGTGTAATAGTTACCCACGAAGATTAAGGAACTGTTAAGTTCAATTATAGTAATAGGTGTAGGCTATAACTAGCTACTCATAAAATGATGATTAATACTTTTTATTAATAAAGGGAACTTAAATTTAAGTAACACCAAACTCTAAATAACTTAGTGAAATTATTATAAACAGAAAACAAGTTTATCGAAGTATAGTATAATGATCATCTTCTCCGATATAATTTATATACTTTATCGTGAGTAGTATAAATCTAAGTGTATGTTTGATGATTACTATATATAGATTATAATAATAAGATAAAATAGTGACCTCTCATTTACACCGCTTAGCACTAGGGCTTGATAAATACGGACAATTAACACACCCCTTCTTCCGCATGAACTTTCATAGAACAAAAAGCCCGTATATTCTGCATGGCCATCAACGTTCTTGCTGATATGACGTCATCAAACTCGGATTTAAGAATTGTCTGTCATGAGTGTAGCCTTCTTTTATCCTCTCCCCCGCCTCCCTTCATCCCTTTTCTCCAAAACAAAACTCCAACCCCTTGGTGTCATAATAATCTTCATATTCTATTACTCGATTTTTTGTATCAGATTACTGATAAGTATGATATAACATTTTGCAGAAAAGATTTGAATTATTCTGAGTAAGGCTAATTTTATTATTAAATTTACAACTTGGGGCAATATGACAGTCTCGATAGGCCCATGTGGCTTTTTACTGTCTTATATTCCTAATGGTTCCTAATATAATATAAAACTTTAATAAGTACTGGCATTAATGATACAGCTTTTCAAATTAAATTTTTTATAAAAAGAATAAAATATGCTTAATTTTTTTTTAATTACATTGCGAATATAGCAAATTTTTTAATATAAAAATATAAAAAGGGTAAGCTTTATGCTATAATTAACTTTGAATAATATGAATTTCTCAATTGAGTATCTCTTCAAAATTTTAAAAACTTTACTGATTCAATGCCAAAGCATGAAAAATCGGAATGATGCTTCTTATATTGAAGAAGCTTAAGGCCCAACCGACAAAACTTGATCATTTGGTATTTATTGAATACAAAGTGTTACAAATTGTCCAGGATGTTGCCATGGATGGTTATGCTGTCCTTGAATAATTAATTACATTTGACATGGTTATCCTATATATATAATGAAAAACTAAAATTTTTAGTCAAAATAAACATACAAGACACACCATTTCTTTCTTCTAGCTCTATAAGTTACGTCTGCCATTCTTTAAATTTTAAGCCGGTTATGCGACAATCTATTTTCCAGATTTAACAATTCTAAGAAGAAATTTAAAAAAATAATTTATAAATAATAAGTTACTAAGTTACATATGCTACTGTATTATATCATATATCTATAGCGTCAGCATCCGAAAAGCCAGGCATGTAATAAAAACGTATATACAGGACACGAGATAATAAATTCATTTTTAATCAGGAACAAATCTGACGTCATTAAAATAAAATAAAAAATATACCGTATTTTCAAAAGTACATTTTTGATAAGACTTTAAAAAATTACAGTTTTTGAGCAATCTAACATTGCTCGCTTACTAAGGACTGGAGCAAACACGTTGCCATTTGATTTTTTTAAAAAAACACGCATACCCCGGGTAACAGACGATAGAGAGAAGTCGGGTTTTCGCCCTACCGGGTACGACGGGGACTTCGTCCCCCCTCTGTCCTTCCGTCGGCTCAAATAAATAAAAGATATAAAAGAAAAATACATATTTTCTCCAAATCGTAAAAAAAATTGCTCATTTGGCACCTCGAGAACTCTTGAACTAATGCAGCAGGTTTCAAGGTCAAAGTCGGTCAATCAAGCATACAATCGAGGTGTAATATTTTACTAATATTTAAGATTTTATTAACAAATAGATAAATAAACATTTTTTTAAGTTTCTTCGATGAAATACTTCCTGAAATCAAAATGTTATTTTATTTTCGGTTTAATAGTTTTCTGGTTACTGCCTGAAAAGGTATCAGGCCTATATAATATAATATAATAGTATATGTTATTATATTTTATATATATATATATATCATATATATTATATAATATATATATATATATTAACTTATAATTATATATTATTATATATATATATAATAATATCATATCTATATTTACATATAGACACTGTACGCCCATATACAATTTATATTATATATATTTATTATATATATATATATTATATATATATATAGTATTATATATTATATATAGTTATTTATATTATATATTAAATTATATATATATATATATATATATAATATATATTAGTATATATATACTATATATATATATATATACTATAAATATATATATATTATAGTATTATATATATATATATTATATTATAATATATATATAATAACTATTATATATACTACTACTATATATATATATATAATATATAAATATATAAAATATTATATATTTTATATATTATTATATATATATACTATATATATATATATATTATTATATACTATATATATATAATATATATTATATATATATCTATATAATATATATATATATATTTTAATACTATTATATATAATATATTTATATATATTATATATATATATAATATATTATATGATATATAATATAATTATTATATATATTATATATATATTTATAGATATAAACTTTGTTAATTGTATATATAGGATACATTAAAATATAAAATTAAATAAATATATAAATGTAGATATCTTTATTGCCACATTATCTTTAACTGTTAATTGCTTAGCAAGCTGATGCAATATGTTTCAATAGTTTTAAAAAAAAAAATTATGCGATGAATTAGCCAATGAGATAGCGGACTAGCGAAGCAGAAAAAGTTGCGAAATGGGCTTGGAATTGGCGATAGGCGGATTGGCGAAGCAAAAAAAGTTTGCCGGAATGAACTGGCGATTCCACGACCAAAGGTCAATTGCGAATGGCCGAATACGGATGGAACCAAAGGTACCCCACCTCGATATATATATATATAATATATAAAAAATAAAAAATAATAATATAATATAATATAATATAAACATAAATATCATAAAAAATTAAATTATATATAAATATAAATATAATAAAAAATAAAATATATATATATATATAATATAATATAATGATATACACATAAAATATAAATAATATATAAAAAATATAATAATAAATATAAAAATATAAAATATATAATAATTACTATATAAATATAATTAAATATATTATATATATTATAATATATATTATATTATTATCATTAGTAATTACTATAATATATATAAAATATGTAATAATTAATATATATATATAAAAAATATATAATTAATTAATAATATATATATAGTGACTTTATATTAAACTTCTTTGCAGTGTGTAGATAACAATGGATGTATTTTAAGTTTTACAACTGTTGAATATTGCAGTTTGCCTGATATCAGATAATATTATGTAATATCCACATACTGATTCGTTAAGTAGAAATAAATAGGGATGACTGACTGACGAGTTTCTTTATTCTAATTATTGAGACCATAATTATATATTCACTTGATTAAGTTAGTAGATATTAATAAATATTCTTAGTTATTAGATTTAAGATTAACAAATAAAGATTATATAAAGGCTAATGAAGAATAATAAAGAACAATTTTAAAAAAACAAATTGAAAAAGTTACAAGATACTATCACAATGTGGACAAAGATAAAGACGTAAAATATATAAATTATAGACCTTGTTAGAAGCTTCACATATTAAGTAAAGGTAACAGTTTGACCCATCGCAGATAAATAATCCACAGTAGTCGTTTATTATCGTCTAATTCGCAATAAGGACGTAAGAAACTCTATCATTGAGTATAATATCACGCTTCCCTCAGGGCCCGCTCACTGGGTATAAAGTAGTCTCAATGTCAGGTGCTTGCCTATCAGGTATCCTTCGAAAAATTTCATACTCATATAATCCAACCGCGGATTCGCCCGAGAGTTCGATTGGAGCGCTAGAAGAATCTAGGTTATTGATTAAGTAAATCTAACCAAGTTTTCGTTAACTCAACTAGAAACACAAACAAAGGTCAGAAGTGTGCTTGTATTACTCCAAGGCAAACCCTCCAATGGCAACATTTATTTCACCCAAATACTCACGCACCGTTATCTCCCTTGCACCAGCCACCTTCCTGCCATTCTACAAACTTTCCTTACGTACAAGTCTCTGCATCATCCGCCGTTTGCGGTATAGTAACAAAAATAATACTAAAATATATATCATTACACTTATAAAAAATGGTGAATCCTCTAAATATATCATCATATTATCTATTATATAATATGATAAACACTATTACTTCATTCTTGCTCATCTTTCCTCACATAAGACAAGAAATATAATATAATTTATATTTTTATATAAATATAATTATATAATATATAATTATTATTATATATTAAGTATATATATAATATATATATTATATATAATATATAATATATTATCATTAATTAATTGTAAAATAATTAAATATACCTCAAAAATAAATTGTAAATATATCCGTTATCATATAGTAAATGGTAGCTCTAGGATAGATTACCGGTGCCAAACCAGTTAATGGTATAGTAGGTATATAAATATATTATATATATATAGTTAATTATAATATCTAATATATAAATAATATACTATATATATATATATAATATATTATAAATATATATTATATTAATATATATATTAATTTAATATTATATATAACTGTATAGATCGTATTTAATGAAAAGTCTATGGTGAATACATAATATATATTATTGATAAAAAAAAATAAAGTAAATAAACAAATATAAATGTAAAATAAACATAAAATGCACCACGCATCACACCACACCCTGCTCCCAGACTGGAAAGACGTGACATGGGCACTCGAACAAATATGAAGGAATGACGGCCAAATCGGAAAGAAAGCCCGCCTAACCACGCCCTTACCAGTAAACTCTCAATCAGAAAACACCCAACCCGGACCGCGACGACCCCAATATCATCCGTCAACTGGGATACATCCGGGCTAGGCAAACCATCTCCAAAAGAAAAGCGCACCATATCACCTCGGCCCCAAATCACATCTCGCCAAGGCAGCCACTACCTGGAATCACTGCGTCTCCCGGGGCGGGGTCGACCCAGCACATACCACGTATACATCGCAACCAACGGCGCATCCACCATCACATGACCAAACCACCAACACCATAACGTCATACTCCATACACCAGCACAACTCATGACTCCATATGCCAAGTCCCACACCTAACACGACCGGACATGAACACAACAATCTAAACGGCATCCAGGCCATATCTCACTATACATAACACAGGTTAACACTACCCAGAAAGCACGCACAAGACACTCTACAACAACACAACGAAACACCGAGCCACCCTCCATCGCAATTATAACAAATAACCCGCAAAGCCTGACCAGACATATGCTAAAAAACAGACCACTCCATCTACACCATCTAACATTAACTGTCACTCAGACCACACTGCAACCATTAACCTACTCACAGCGACTCCAAACCCCTCCACACACCTACCAATCACTAAACACCAAACCCTCATCGCACACAAAACAATCACATAAAAAATTAATAAAAAAATAATAATAAAATAAAAAAATAATAAAAAAAAAAAAGAAAAATATATAAAAAAAATAATAAAAACAAAAAAAATAATATTAAACATAATATAAAAAATAAAAATAAAAAAATATATATATAAAAAATAGATATATATAAAAAAAATAAATAAAAAATAAAAAAAAAATATAAAATAATATAATAATAAAAATATAAAACTAAAAAAGAATAAACAATAAATAAAAAAATAAATAAAATATAAAAATAAAAAATCTAAATAATAATAAATTAAAATTTTTAAATAAAGAAAGAAAAACCAACAGAAAAAAAAAAACATACAAAAACACAAATGATGAATAAAAACTCCTCCCTCCCACCGAATAAAACAAAAAAACAAAATAAAAAAGGTAAAAACAAAAAAAACATAATAAAATAAAGACCAAAGCAAAACGAAAAACAACTAAAAAAAAGCAATGGCAGCGCACAATATCACAATCCAACATCCGGCCTCCGGCCGCTCTCAGAACTCGGCACATAAGAAACCGCAATCCAAGCCCAATATAAAAAACCTCAATGCAGCAACACAACCATAAGGAAACAAAATGAAATAATGTACACCTTAAACATATCAAAAAACCATAATAATGTCTTATAAATATAGTTAGTATAACATAATATTTCATAACATTTACTATTATATAAAATAAATCATTACTATATATATATATTATATATATAATTAACATCAATTAACTCTAAAAATGCTAGAACCGAATATTCATCCCGCTATAATATAGTAAACTGAATAGTTAGAAAACTATTAATAAAATGACATACGGTACAAGTTTATAGATTATTATGAATATATAATCGAGAAGGAACTTCAAACAATAGTGAACCAAATACTACTGATTTCAATGACAATATAGAATATACCAAATAAAAGATACATAAACTATAAATAATATACCAAAGTACTATTCAACTATTATTAATACAATAATAACCTATAACCCACTACCTCTAAAAAAGTAAGTTAAATAATGAACCTATATCTGAATTAGAAACCTAAGTTTGATGTGTCTATGCGACCGCCTCCAGGACCTGCAATGGAGTTGGCATCTCGCTCTCTCTAGGGAGTTGGCACTCTCTAGGTAATTCTACCGTAGGAATCACGATATCAAAATAGGATTTGATCACCGCGCGACTTTGCCATTACGACTCCGCGTTCGCGCTCATCTACCATTTGTTTCGGGCGCCAATTATGAATAATATAATATATAATAACAATATATATATTAAAATAACAAGATGTTATTAAAGATAAATAGTAAAAATATATTGAGGAAATATTCAAATATTAAAAGTTAATATAAAATATAATTAATATATAATATATATACATATAAATATCATATACTGTGTATAAATTTTCAAATCCTTTGGTAGAAAATTATTAATAATAATATAATATATAATATATATATAAAAATAGTAATAAAATAAATGAAATAATAATATTAATATATATTTAAAATAGCTTATATAAATAATATGGTATTTTGTTTTATAGGATATAAAATAAGATATATACCAATACAATCGCATATCACTGATAGAGAACAAACCGCTAGTATCCTCATTGCACATAAACCAGGACATAAATACGCATGTATCATATCGTATGACGGCTATGCAGCATATCGCTAGTTCGGGACGTACCATCTACTAAGCTATAATATTTAAATATATAAAATATATAAATATAAAATATATATAATATAAATTTATATAATATTATATAAATGAAAATAAAGATTACTATATATATAATATAATATTAATTATTATTATAATATAATATATAATATATTATTATATATTATATACTATAATTATATATCATATATAATAATATATTTATATTATTATAATTATATATTATATATACTTGTTAATATTTAAAATTATATATCATAATATAAATTATATATAATATAATATATAAATTAAATATAAATATATATAAGTATATTATAATATATAATATATAATTTATTATATAAAATATTATAATATATGATATAATAATAGAAGGAGGGATATAATAATGATAATATATTATATATTATATGTATATTATTGTAATAATATATTATAAAAAGATATAATATATATATATATATATTATTAATGATATATATATATATATATATAATAAGTAGGTCAAATCGGTACCTTAATATATATATATTATTATACCATAAATCGATGACTAACTACCCTGGATAAACCATAAATATTAATAACAGCATAAACTTATAAATAAACGAGCCGACGTCGGTAAATATGTATATATAAAAATAATACTACTCCAAATGATGACTGAATATCAGATCGAGGGACAGAATAGGGGTTATACCCTACTACTCACTCCGTTAACGATAACCCTACTCACCGCGGTAACACCCAGCTAGAGTATATGACCATAAGTAACTAGTTCAGAGACCTCCCGAAGGAAATAGGCCTACCCCTCCCCCGAAGCCGGGAGAACCCCGACTCCTTCCTAACAGGCTAACCTATATAAATACCTAATAGAATAAAATAAAAGAAATCCCAATAAATAAAGATAAAATAATGAATAATAAACCATGAATTCCCTCAACCAAATATTTATATAAGTGGTATTATTATAACATATGCGTATATTCATATATATCCCCTGGCGGATTAATGAAGGTGGGAACGAAGAACGGCTAAAATAAATTCACTTCAAATAGAGCGTTGAGAGAATTAGAAATATGTAGCGTTAATAAGGGTAACGAAATATAACAAGCCAATTCAATCAACTGATTCATTAATATTCAAATGCAAGTTGTTGAAATTTCTGGTTATAGATATATTGTTTCATGAATTTACCATTAAACTATTAAAATAAATAAATATAAAATTAATATGATTCATAGATTCTTTATTTACATTTATGGCTTATTGAAAAGCCTAACTTAAAGTTTTTGTGAAAGAGTCAAAGAAGTTTAAGCTTTCATGCAGAAAAATTTAAGGATTTCTAAATTTGTTAAAGGAGAATATTATCAAATAATAAATAGTTTTATAAATTAAGTATTTTTATAAAACCAACTTGAAATTAATACCGAAATTTGAATTAAGACCATTTTAAATTTAGTAATATTAAATAAATTTTTTTTAAAATATTATATTAGTGCAACTATTTCTATTATATAGTATATAAGTTAATATATATATATATATAATATATATAGACAAAGAAAGTGGTATAATAGGCCTCCAAGGATATAAGGTAGTAAATATTAAAGTTATAGAGGAAATAATCCCAAAAATAATATAGATTAACCCTATAAATAATTACGATAACTAATATAATATATGAATATAAATGTCGTATCCTATTATACCAACCCTATACTATAAATATGATCCCCATTATTTGACCAGTAAATATTTCTGATGTAGGGTAATAAATCGGCGATCACACACTACTATAATATAGTATATAATAATTAATATATACTATATAGTATAAAATAATAAGATTAATATATATATATAATATAAAATATATTAAATTATATTATATATATATAATAATATATAAAAATATTAAAATATATATATATGTATATAATATAATATAATAATATATAATAATAAAAAATATATTATAATATAATATATATAATTATAATATAACATTAACATATATATATGATATACTATTAATATATATATATAATAATAAATAATTCATATAATAGATATATAGTGATATAAATATTTAAACATAATCGTTATCACTGTTCTGTAAAATTTACATGATATATATATAATAATAATATATATATATATAATAAATATAAATATATATATATTTATAAATTATATAAATGTAAATTAAATATTAAATATAATAAATATATTTATTTAATATAATCATATTAAATAATAATTATATTATATATTATAAAAGTAATTATAAATATTAAATATATTTAAAATAATATAATATATTATAAATATAATTTAATATCTAACTCTCTTTCTTTCCCATCTTCAAATTTTTCATAAATTTTCTTCATTATTACTAAATCCACTACTCTTTATATAAACACTAGATTAACAATTTCACTATTACTACTTGCAAATAATACCCTTAGTGTGTGGGAGGTAGATAAAGTAATTTTGTACCCACATCGTTATGTTACCTGTCGTAAGTCTTATAGTGGGCTCGACTAAAGGACATCAGGTGTTATAAGTTAGGGTGGCTGAACCTACTATACCAAAATTCTATATTATCATATGCCAAGGAAAAGCTATATGACAAGGTCCTCGGGAGATAATAGGTCAGTGATCGCCCAGTAAAATGACGGTCACGAGTCCCTATCTTTCGGCGGATAACTGTCCTATGAATCGCATATAGGGTCACTGTGCATGCACAGCTCAGACGGCAGAAAATCGTTGGGGAGCACAGAAGAAGACGTACCCGGCTCGCTAGGATGATTTAGAGAAGAGGTAAAGCAAAATGATATAAGAATATTGCTCGCTGTGACTGAAAAACAAAGATATTAGAAGTAGAAAAAGGATGATTAATGGAAGTGAATAATATAATAAAAATATAATATAATAATAATAAAAATATGTGATGTGAAATGTGTGGATAATATAATAATAGACATAAACATACCATAATGACGTCTCGATAAGCTAGCAGGAAGAGAATTATGATTGAGAAATGAAGAAGCATAGGAGATTGACAAACAAATATTAATGTAACAGTTAATTGAAAGTGACCATTTTAGTCGGTTATGGATAGAACTAATATCTCGAGCGATAAATAAACGTAGACAGATAGAACAGTGATGAAATTTATTTAAGATTAAAAACTAGACAATGATTAGTTCTGGATGGGATATGAGTAGGAGCTTTACAGTATATGATTAATTTGGGGGAACCTGATAAATTGTGTATATTTGTATTGATAGCAGTGATCAATAAAAAGGGTAAATAGGAGATATTATATAAAAATATGCCACGAAGCGGCAATATAAAAACAAGAAATATAGGACCTATTGGGCGGGAGATGAAATCATGAGTATAGGTAGAGAAGGTGATGATTTAATTCTGTGAAGAGCAGCAGGTATGTTTGTGTAAATGTCAATATCTTTCTTAAATCACTAAGTAGCCTACAGTAAGTGCCATATAACCTAAGATGAGTCCTGTAAGGAGAATAAATGAGATGGTAATATCAAGTGAAATAAGTAATAATGAAATGATTAAGTGTTGGTGAATGAAAGGATAGATTGTTATGAGTATATGTGTGGATGTTAAATCCAGTTAGGGGTTTAGGGATGGGATTATCGGTTCATTTATATTTATATGTAATATTTTCATAGATAAAAAATTTAATGGTTTAGTAGTGCTGTGGGACTTGGTAGTAATATGGAGAGAAGGTGTTAACGAAAGGTAAAATGATATAGGTTAAAATTATTAATGAGTTTGAGTATAAGAAGTTATGTGAGGCCAAAGATAAATATAAAAGAGTAATAAGTATAGTAAGAGCGCTCGACTATTTAAGTTAAATCGAGAAGTTAGAATAGTGAACAATAGTTAGATAATGACTAGACTAAAAATCTGTGAGGCAAATTTGAATAAAAGGAAGTCAAATTGGGATTAAGAGAATGAGTGCAAAGAGAGAAGATAATTGGAATGATGCCATAAAACATCAGCGAAAGTAAGAAAATGTTACGTACGATACGCTATGAGGGAGATCGCGTAGAGATTGAAGAGGTGATGAAGCCGCCCATATAAAACGGATAATACAGTAAATCATAGCTCGGTGTCGGTTGAATACGCATCACGTAAAAGTCATGAAGCATGGATGCACTTGGACTCAACCAAGCAAGTATGCTTGAGGAAAATAACCTATTTATCATACGCCAAGTAGGAAAACAAGATAAGCGACCAAATACTAAAACAAAAGAGGTGAATTACGTAAGGAAAGAAAAGACAAGAACCCCAAGGTAATAATAAAAGCCTATGGCATAAAAGTTAGAGAAGGTGCTGAAGAGAGAATAAAAATCAATGACTATGGTGCGACCTTACTCACAAATAAGAGGAATATAAAAAGTAGAGGAAAGCTTCTCTCTGCCGAAGTAAGAAAGCAGCTGATAGGAAAATTCATACGCACATAAGAAGTGAATGAAGGGAATCTGACTACACCCTAACTAGCATAACCCAATGGGAAAATCGCGGGATGGTGCCTTTGGTATTAACTAGATGACGTAGGCTGTGTAGTAAGGGAGATGTGGAAAAGAATACAACAACTTACGAGAATACTGCCATCAAATTTATTAAACAGTAATTGAAGACGTGTTGATAGTAGAATTGTCTTGTGGTTTGATTAGGTGCAAGAAGAGATAATATGATAAATTAGGTATTATTAGGGGATGAGCTGATTATTAGATATAAGAGAAGGAATACTAATAAGATCGGTAGATGTGAAGTAAGTGTGAAAAATGATTGAAGTAAATTGGTAAAATCTGCTAAGAGAAAGTAACTCGAAAAGTATTAAACGACATGAGTAGAACTTTACTCGCTATTGAAATGACTAAGAACGGAGGCGATAACGATGCGTGAATCCTCGATTGCCGCAGGTTTGGCAAGTTGTGTATTAAAAGTCGTTATAATATTGAGGATATATATAGATTCCAAGGGTATTGTGAGAGAGTATAGCTCTAGGTAATATACCTCACTTAATAATAAGTGGTAAGGGAGAAAGGGGGAACTGTAGATAATAATAATATAGGGGAATAAGTTTATGAGTGTTGATAGGAAGGTATATGACTAATGGTTTTATGTTTGCGTCGAAAGAAGTGATCGTCGTTAAGATGACTGAAGGAACTGAATATAATAATACTTGGTAGAAACAACAAGGTGCGTTTAGCAGTGGTAGAGGATGAGCAGTATAAATGTGTAAGGAATCAAATCTTTACATATGATTGAGAAAAATGATTTGGAGAAAATGAAGGGAGAAGAAGAATAAATTGTATTTAGGTTAATTTATGGAAAATTTGCAATCAGGCAGTATGAAGAGTTTAATAGGGAAGGTCTGTGGCAGGTTTTATTATCATATGGTGTTGGTGGTAGGCTTGCTGATTAATGGAATCAAAGTATGTATATGTTACTGATGGTTGAAAGCGTAGTGTTAAGATAAAAAATGGTTGTCAATGGCTAGATGAGCCTTATATGGATTAATAAGCGGGGTAAGTAAAGTACAATTGGGTGTTAGGTTATGGATCTCATTGGTAATTCTAATTTGTATAATATGAGATGAGGTTATATTGAAAATGATTCGATTATGGTTGGTAGATAGTGAATTGGCAAGGAAATTAGGATGTTATTAGATATGGTGATCAGTAGTAAATGGAGTATAGAGTTGATGAGCGGAGCTGCCCCTAGCCATGAATTATAGCGGATGATTGAGGTAGCTGGCTTTTGGCGAATCTGAGAAGGAAGAGTTTGAACGTAAGGATCATGGGCTAGGAGAGAACATTTAAGGAGGTAACAGGGTGTGTAAAAGGAGGGGCTGAAAGTAAGACAGTGCGATACACGTGTAGTGAGAGATTATAGGTTAGAGTGAAGTTGGAGGAGCACCTCCTCCATAAC
>JABUQX010051925.1:5000-25047 GCA_015478945.1 Trachelipus rathkii
CATTTATTAAAAATTAAATAGTTTTAGAAATTATAGACTATGGGGAGTCTTGTGTGGTAGCGCTTGACATATCTAAGGCTTCTGACAGGGTATGAAATGCATCGCTACTCTCTAAGCTATCTTCCTTTGGATTTCCTCATTCTCTTTGCTTACTCTTGTCTAGTTTTCTTTCAGATCGTTGCATTTTAGCTCTTTTTCATGGAGAAACCTTTTCTCCTTTCTTGTTAATTGTGGTGTTCCTCAGGGTTCTGTTCTCTTAGGCTTCTGAGTCAACTCTCCATTCCTCCACTCATTCCAAATGTGCTCCCTTCGTTTGTATCTAGAGTTGCCTCTAGTCTACAGTTTTCCGATTCAATTCTTGCCGATGTGGTCGGGATTTCTCAGTGGGCTAACCGCATTCTTGTGAAATTCAACTCTCTTAAAAATTCAACTTTTCATATCTCCCTCTCTAAAACACCTCCCAACTTTCCCATCCCCTTCGACGACTCTAATGTCTCACCTGTAAACAACATAACTATTCTTGGACTGAACATAAATAGTTAATTGTCTTGGAGACCTCATATCAATGAAGCTGGGAATTCTGCTCAGATTGCGTGAATTTTTCTCCTGCTCAGTTACTCCAGTTATATAAAAGTCTTATTCACCCCTGTATGGAATACTTTTATCACATTTGGGGTGGATCCGGTTCCACCCTCCTTTTGGATAGTGTTGAGGCTAAGGCTAAGAGCCTAAAGGGTGACCCATTCTTTCTATATTCCCTGACCCTCTTTTTCTATGACATAATGGTGACCCAATCTCTTTTCTATAACCTAATGGTACCCTAATGGCTGCTCGATGACCTAATTGACCTCTCACATTCCTCAACCACTGTGTCGCCCTCGTAAAATAAGATGTGCCTTACTCTCACATGAGTATTGTGTGAATGTTGGAGACAAGGTTTACTGTTCGTTGTGGTGCCTCCTTCTTTTCAGGCCACATTCTGTTTTGGTGTGCTCATTAGCTTCATCCATTTTTCCTACAGTATTTCAATTCTTCCTCTCTAAAGTCTCGGCATCTACGTCCACCTGAGGGGAATTGCATTAGACAAGGGACTGGGTGAATTTACTTTCCTTTTTGTTTTTTCTTTTCATCCTTTTTTTGTTTTTTTTTGTTTTTGACCCCTTCCCTTTTCTGGAAAAGGGCCTGCCCGTTTGGAATGTGGCATCGTATAGTATATTATATATATATATATATAATATATATATAAATTATATATCTGAGATGTTAATATATATATATATATATATATATATATATATATATATATATAAAATATAAATAATATAAATATAAAACATAAAAATATAAATAAAAATAATAAATATATATAAATATAAATAGTAAATATAAATATAAATATAAATATATATATATATATATATATATATATAAAGTATATATATATATATATAATATATATTATAATATATAATATATTAATATATATATATATATATATATATAATATATTATATATATACAGTATATATATATGGCCCTGTTATGTTTTTATGACTCATTCACTTGATTTTTTTTTTTGTTTTTAAAAAGTAAGTATATGATACTAAAAATGAATTTATGTGGTGACGGACATGAGTCAAAAGCTGTAAAATATTTTTTAATTCAATTTTTAAAGAAATCACATTTATAAAAAAAAAAAATTTCTAAAAATGAAATTTCTTGAAAAGCATGACACTTACAGAAAAAACCAAATTACATATTTTGGAATCAGCGTATAAAAGCTTATTAACAAAAATGTAAAAAAATAAAAAAAAAAAAAATATTAGGGGGCTCAAGGCCTACGGGGGGACAGACAGGGGGGGACGTTTCCAATACCCCGTAGGGGAGGGGGCGGAGGAACCCCTCACGACACCAAATACCAAAGACGTGGGTTTCCGTGAGACCTCCCCCGACGGGGGGGAAATTAGGTTTCTACCCTGACGTTCCCCAGAAGGCGAGAAGACCCCCGACTCAGCCATCTTTGCGGGTGTTACCCTTAGGGTATTCCTTTAGTTAAAAAAAAAAATAAAAAATAAAAACTGACGGAGCCGTAAATAAAACACAACAGGTCCTATATATTTTTGAATCAGGTCCGTCACACTTAAATTGATGTTAGAAACATATACTCGAATGTATGAAAAAAAAAACAAGAAATATCAAATGATGGAGTCATAAAACATAACAGGTCAATATTATATATATAGTATATATATATATATATATATATATATATAATATATATATATATATATAATATATATATATATTATATATATATATATATATATATATATATATATATATAATATATATATATATATATATATATATATATTTATATTATATATATATTATATATATATATATATATATATATATATATATATATATATATACGGTATATATATATTATATATATATATATATATATATATATATATATATATATTTATATATATAATAATATATATATATATATATATATATATATATATATATATATATATATAATATTATAATATATATATATATGGAATATACCGGAACTGAAATTTCGCAGTTCCCGGCCGGAACTGGAATTAGCCGGAAACACAAAATAAATTCCGGCCGGCGAACCGGAATTTCTTTTGAACTTTCGTTTAACTAATAAAGAAATGTAAAAAAACAATTGATTTTATATACTTTCAACATAAAATCCTTACGTTTAGTACAAAGCCACTTCATGAACATATGGAAAATCATCATCGAAGAATATATCTTGGAAGTCCAAAATATTTTAATAGTAAAATGGATAGTCTTGTATTTCTAGAACAGGGGAAACTACAAAAAAGCAATAGATCCAAGCCGGGGAAATAATGTGAGTGTGAGGAGAGTTTCTCCCCAAAAAAGATTGGCATATCAATGACCCCAAATTCACAGAAAATAATGAATTTATCACAATGAGATAACCAGCCATTCACAGTCACTGAAGAGCAGGATTCATAGAACTTATAGCCCATCTTCATCCAAAAATATCTTATTCCTAGTAGAAAATATTTTGAAGAGAAGATGTTACCAACTTTATACAGGAAATTATGATCAGCAGTTTTCGAGAAGTTCTCTAAGGCTTGATCAGATATATTTACTACGATATATAGAGCTCTAAAAAATTCAAACGAGTTCATTTATTTCTTAACTGATTCTGGCTTACCAGCGGAGTTTAAAAAAATGGAACCGGAGTACTCATTGCAATATTTCTAGGTTCTTCATTCTGGAATTAAATCACTATGAGTTTAATTATGATGAATAATGGGAAATTCCTCCTAACAAAATCCATTTGATCCTTCGACATGGAGCATATAACATGAACTTGGAACATACAAGGGATACACAAGTTTTTCTTGTTTTTTAATAAACCTTCAAATTTGTTATTAAAGATGGCCTTATTTCTCAAAGAACCAGTGTGGATTTTAATAAAGGAAATGTAGGAAGTATTTGTTACACATTCAATTCATTTTAAGCTGTTAATAACGTAAACGAATAAAAGAGACTTTTGAATCCACATCTTTGCACAGCCCCACTTATGCCAATTCAAGATGTTAATACAAGGTGGAAGAGCACATATTGATCTAGAAAGAATTGAATGTTTATGAAAAGACCTCTGCAAGGTTTATATATAGAACAATCAATCATTTAAGCTTTGACTCTAATAAATGGCAAATACTTTAAAAAAATCTAGAGTTTTGCAACCATTTCTCATAGGGTTGCAGAAACTATAAAGCAAATTCAATTTCTCCATATTGAAGAGCTCTCCAGATATCTCTCCAAACTCTGAGGATGACAGCAGAGTTCAGACTTTAAAAGAAGAGCTGAAGAAGGCATTAGAGTTTAGATTTATGAATAAAAAGGAAGAGAAAGGATCAATAGACATATATCAAAACAAGATAATTGTTTTAAGTACTGTAGTAGACCCAAGATACAAACTGACTTTATTTTCTAATGAAATAAGAGAATTGAGTAGAAAATAGATGCTTGAAGAAATATGCAAATAATTGAAGGTAGAAAGTGATAATAGTAGTAGCAGTACAGAAGAAGGTTCAAGCGATGAGTCATCCATACATTTTCAGTTTAACCACTAAGGCTTTCCAATTTTTCATGTGAACTTCTCGCACCTGTTACTGCTTTAGGAATTGACCCATTAATTTCTCCTTTCTTTTTGACCTACAAATGATTCCCATTCAATAATAGGTATTCTAATTTTGCATCTTTAATCAGTTTTTTTGGATTTTTTTTTATCAAAACAGTTGCATGTACAAATGTCAAACATCTTATGAATATGACTTTACTACAGCTTTGAAGTCATCATTTCATCTGCTTTGTGGAGTCTTATTTAGTTTCAAAGCTGATTCTGCAATTCTGAATTCTCAAAACTATTCCTTCATGTGTTATTGGAAAAGAAAACTTTGTCAAAATGGCTTCCACGTTCCTTGGAACAATTCTATAACCATCTTTAGTGGTTACCCAACCTTTTAAAGGTACTTGTTCTCTATTCATAACAAATAGGTAATGCCTTACAACATCAGCTTCTGAAGGAGTCTTCAAAGGCAGGAATTCACATCAAAATCCAAAAATTAAATTGCATGATTTGCTTATGGTAAACATTACTGATTTTAATTTTTTTTTATTTATCTAAAAGAATATATAGTCGCCGCTAAAGAATTCAAGACCTATGGTCTAAAAATTTGCTTGGATATAGGTCCAAAGATTGCTATGGGGAAAATGATATAATTGATTAATATTAATTTTTTGCAGTTTCTTGCAACTTATTATATAAGTAAACGTTGCGAGAGTCAAATTTTTCAGCAAGAGCACTGATGTGGTCGTGAGGTGATGCTATTTTTTGTACTGTGATTTCATTTGTTTGCTTTTGTGAAGATATTCTGGTGCTCATATATATTTTAAATAGCAATTCAACCATGTGTCCAAAGCCACTGATAAATGAGAGAAAGGTCTGAATTCTCACATTGAAAGAAGAAAATGTTAAGATAAATGAAATTTGTCGACGAACAGGGCGGGCAAAATCTACCATACTTGTGCTTCTCGCTGCTGCTCATGAGCTTTCTCCAAACACCAAACCTCAACATAAAAAGTGCCAGGGATTGAATAGAAAGACGACACCAGGGACAGATCGCTTGATGAAGAAAGCAGTTGGGTTAAACAGGTACAGCCTCCAATACACAGTGAAGACTCTAAAACGCACTCCCTCAGTTATGGTTTGGGGATGTTTCAGTGCCAAGTTAGGGAGAGGTGGTTTATATTTCCTACCCATGAATGTGACAATGAATACTCAGCGCTAAAAGGATGTTTTGGAAGGTCATCTATTTAATTACATAGAATTTCATGGAACATCCATCTTTATATGCATGATGGAGCTCCTTGTCACAAGGCTAATTTGATCAAGAAATTGCTACAGAGAAAGCGTATCTACGTGTTGGATTAGCCTGGGAACAGTCCCAATCTCAACCCCATTGAAAACACATGGAAAGAAATGAAACATAGTTAATGAGGCCAATGTGTTATCACTGCAGGAGCTTCAGGATATCATCAAGAGTATGGTGCATCAACATGGACGTGGATTACTTCAAAAATCTTGTTGCGAGTATGCCCAAAAGGATGCAGATTATTATTAAATAATAATAATAATAATAATAATAATAATAATAATAATAATAATAATAATAATAATAATAATAATAATAATAATAATAATATTACTAATTTGCTTAATCCTCCACTTCCTGTATAACTATGCTTTGCTTCTATATATTCTAACCAACCAAATTTTATTGGTCTCCTTCCTCTTATCTAACAATTTTCCTTTGTAGTCTACAACTGTGCTACCATTCTATCAGGTGTATTTTCCTATAGTGATTTAGTGAATTATCCTTACATCTGATATTATTATTAGTATTATTGTGTTCCCATTGTACTTTTGTTGAATTACCCTTTAGGGATGTACCGGAACCAGAATTTTTGGTTCCAGCCGGAACCAGAATTTTTGGTTCCAGCCGGAACCGGAACTTTCCGGAACCTTGGAAAAGTTCCGGCCGGAACCGGAACTTTTCGATTTCCGCTACACCTTACATATTCTACTTAAAACTTGTCTGATTAACAAGTGGAGTCTCTCTAGAAGTATCTGGCATCTTGTCATATCCATTCTGTGAGCTCTTAGTTCTGTAAGCCAAAATTTGGATAGCGGATCAATCAATTTATTAAATAAAATAGGAATATACTATAGCTATAAAGCTATACGGGTCTTCAAAGTTTAAAAAGCTTTTTTCAGAAAAGCTTTTTATTAAAAAGCTTTTTTTTTTTAGAAGTGGGTAACGTTTAACTCCACAACAAGGAGAGCAACTTATTTTCCTACACCATAGCATTTCAATATTCAAATAAATATATAAATTTTTAAGTAAGAAAATTATGGAATCTTGTTTTAAAATTTTTTTAAATTTTTGCTTAAACAGTTTAGTTAATATTTTGTTTTGTAGCAGTTTCTACTTTAAAGTTAATTTCTTTTAATAATAATAATAATAATAATAATAATAATAATAATAATAATAATAATAATAATAATAATAATAATAATAATAATAATAATAATAATAATAATAATAATAATAATAATATTATTAATTAGTTTACGAGTATTTAAAAATATCGTCTGACTGGACTCTTTGCCAATAACATCAATGAAAACGAAAACGATAAGCTCGTAGTATATTATAAAACTGAAAATATTAGTCAGAAAAAAAGAGTAAGAAAACAAATTAAAATTAATTTTTAAAAGAGCATATTAAAGAAAAAGATTGAAAGAAGCTCATTTAAGATTTTACTATAAGTCCATTGAAACTTGAGCCCTCGTGCTTCTCTACTCGTTTGCAACGCTTTCGGATAAATAGAGTAGTAACGTAGCGTACCGATTTCAATGTTCTGAAAGTGGATGTAACGCCTCTTTTATCGGATACACAAGGAATTACCCCTCAACATGAGAATGGTCGCAGCCATAGTCAGGAAGCCGAGGTAAAGTTATTTCAACATTTTAAAGAAGAACAAAACAAAAATCCTGATAACAAAATAAAAGAAAACTTTTTCCATCATAACAAAGGGAAAGAAGATTTTTATGATTTCGTCTAAAAAGATCCTTAAGAAACACAAAAACAGTTAATAAATATAAAATATAATGAAAATGTTCAATTTTTTTAAACATATTAAATAACAAAGTCAATGCATGTTAACTTTCTAACTTTAAATTAATTTTTATTTATTTATTTTTGTTGCTACTTTAAACTATATATATTTATATTATAAAAATTGTTAAAATCTGAAAATAAAACTATTCCTTGAAAATGTCCGAAGTATACGGACGAAAACTTGGTACATTTATGAAATCAAGTTTTATTTTACTTCAGAATAATATTGAAGAAAATTTTTTCTGTAGAAAAAAGTACTTTCAGGAGGCTTTGTAAAAGCATCAAAATCATAATAATAAATAATAAATAAAAAATAATAATTTAATAAAATAATAATAATAATAATAATAATAATATAATAAAATAATAATAATAATATAATAATAATAATAATAATAATAATAATACCTTGTACAAATTTTTTTATCCCCAGGTCTAGATTCTAGAGCAGGGTTGGCAAAGAAAAATCAAATGATTTAAATCAACTGAATTTTTTTACGTAATTTTTTTATTTTTTAAGCAAATTTTTTTTTCTAAATTAATAATTAATCCTAGCTATCAGCTAATTAATGATAAGTATATTTCATCTATATGATAAGTAAATTCATCAATGTAGTTTCAAGTCATTTCTAATAAAGAAATAAATAAAATTAGAGTACTCAGATATTATACAGTATATATATAATTTAAATAACCTAATTAAACTAAATAATAATTATATTTACTAAGCTTATTATTAATTAGGTAATAATTAGGATTATTTACTAATTTTATAAAAATAATTAAAAAAGCAATTTGTGTCTAAAAAAAAAATAAAAAAAATCTCAAAAAAATCCCCAACCCTAGTGTATTAAAGGTACCGGTTCGAGTGTGAAAATAGTTTCATATTTAAAGTTTTCGAAAGTATAGTGTCGAGGTCATTTTATCATGATATTTGTTCATATATATCGATTTTCTATATTATTTTTTTTATGCACAATCATAACTGAGTAAATGACAAATCAATTACTGATTTTTTTTTTTTTTAAGAAAGACATTTGAAAAAGTAGAAAGTTCCAGTAAGTTCAGGCCGGAACCAAGTTAGTTCTGGCCGGAATCGGAACTTCTAAAAAATCGAGGTTCCGGTACATCCCTATTACCCTTACATCTATTATTACTGCTATTTGAATCTAGTTTATAATTGTAACCTTAACTTTAACCTTTGCCATGAATACCCTGTTACTATTTTTTATTTATTGTTTATTATTTTTGCTTGTCATCCTTTTTATTATTATTCCTATTGTTTATTAATTTATTTATTTATCTTTCATTGATGACTTATTTTATCGTTCATTTTTATTTCCTATTTTTTATTTGTACTTTTTAATTATTCATTTTTATTTTATTTTTATTTATCCTAATTTTCACCTTGTTTTGATTATTTTTGTTTTTGTATGCTTATTTTACTTTATAATTTTCATCCTCCTTCATTTTATTTTTATTTATTTTTATTTTAATTCTTATTTTTACTTATATTTATATTTATTTTTATATCTACGGTATATTTATTTTTATTTTACATACCAAATCATTTGTTTATTTTTGTTTATCTGCAATTTATTTTTATTTATAACCTAAATCCATTTCCCATCAATATTGTTGTGCATATGTCTTATTTCAGTATCCTGATGATGAGCCTTGGTAGGCTCGAAACATGGATGTAAATATTTAGACTTAATAAATCTCTATGACCTTGATTCCTTCTTTGGTCATCCTGTTCATAATTAAATTACAGTTCCCCAGGAACAGACCCATATCAAATTTAATATATGTAATAGGTATATAATATATACATAATATATAATAATATACAATATAATATATAATTAGAGATGTCCCGATAACAGAAAAGAGGTTGTTACTGATACTTTATTTTTTTAGGTACCAATACTTTAATTGATATAATAAATACACAGTAATAAGATAGAACATTTGTGTACTGCTAGGCAACTCAGGATTGCATTCCCTGTACAACCAACTTAAGTCATTTATTTCACATTTCATTGTGCCCAAGTATATTTATTTTATAAAATAAAATAGCATCTTTAAGGAATAATAAATGCAAATATATTAATAACATTTTTATGTTTGTGTTTATTCAAAAAGATATTCCATTACTATTTTCCAGCAAGTATTAACAAAGTTTAGCTACTAGCTTTTATGTTTTAACATGATTACAATTTACAAGAAGATTCTGTACTAGCTACAATATAAAGAATTAAAAATAATGAAGAAGAGATCTCAATTAACCAGCTGAAAAGACAAAATAAAAAAATATTCTAACATGACAACATAATATACTCCCTTAAGATAAAGATAGATATCATTCAATACTCAAATTCAAAAATTCTCAAATTGTGATGCAAAAACATAAGCTTTCACTAGTATCTGGCAAGAGCCTGTTCCTTTTTGGTGTTTACATTCCCACCTACACTAAAAATACACCAGCTCTCGACTGATTAGGGAAGGCTGATAAATATTTGCTTGCAAGCACTGATAATAATGGAAACCTTGGCCCATTTTCATGCCACTACATGAAAGGATTCTCTTCTGTAGGCAGCATCTCCATGTTTTCGTAAAGCCTCATCTCCTCTTTCACAGATTGCAAATTTGAATTATCTTTGCTCCTTGGTGAATGTCTGTTTTTTCGATGATATTCCTTGGTGTGATTTTTTTGAAGGTGAATGAGATGTCAATGCAATATCGGCCATGAACTTGTCAAAGTCTAACAAATCCAAATCCTCTTCATCTTCAGTAGGTTTATTTGCTGAAAAGCCACCATTGTCACTATCAGTGCTGTTGCCAGGGGTTGCTGATAAGGCGGCTTCCACTTCTGTGAAGCTTTTCTTTTTTTAACACGAGCAAGCTCCTCTGTTATGTTATTTAAATGCATTCTTGAAGTGGTCCACCATCGGAGATGCCATTCTTGTGGGGTTTCAGCTAGCTTAAGGAATTCCTTATTAGAACCTTTTACATTTCGAAAATAGATTTATTATTGAATCTAAAATTTTCTCATAATTCTTCACCCAAAAAGTTCTAATAAAATATATATATATATATATATATATATATATATATATATATATATATATATATATATATATATATATATATATATATATATATATATATATATACCGGTATTTATAGCTATAATATATATATATATATATATAAAAAATATATGACATAAAAATAAAATAGAATAATATATAGATAATATATATATATATATATAAATATATATAAAAAAATATATATATTATATATATATATATATAGTATATATATATATTATATATATATTAAAAAATCATCTAATTTTTTAATCCTTATCAAGAACTTTAATTTTTTTTTAAATATTTATACTTTTTATAAATTACAAGTGGTCCAACTATGCATGATAAAGTTAATTACTCTAAATATTATAACTATAATTTTTCTAACTAAAAATATTTTTTAATATTTAAATATTGGTGCATGCTGTTCATATATCGGCTATAAAACTAACACTTTTCAAAATAAGTTTTTTTTGGTTAAATGAACATATTTGCTACTAGTAAATTACAATGCCTCAATCCTTTATGTAATGTAGTATTTTAAGCATTTTCCTTAAAATTTTCCAATATTTAAAATTTTCCAAAATAAGTTTTCAAAATTTATAGCCTATATAAAAGGTAAAGTATTCATGATATAGGCTACTAGTTATAATACTGCAATAGACTATATATTAAAACAAGTCATAGCTTAAAGCCCACCTCACAAATTCCTAAAAAAGGAATAGCTATAGAATATTATTAATAGTATGAAAATATCTAAAAAGTTTAGAGAATTAAAAAAATAACTGCTTTTTAAAATGATATTTCCTTAAAACCTTCCAAGAGATTTATTTTCTAATTTATTAATTTTCCAATTTGTTAAAATAGAAAAATCTAACCAACAATCTCTAAACTTAAACAATTTACCAAATATGTAGGCTCCTATCTCATGTAGCCTATGGGAAATCCATGACTGGATAGGATACTACTTTTATTGAATGCTTGACAATTAAAAACAATCATACATAAAAATATTAATTAAGTCACACAAAGGTTAGACTAGGATTATATGGGATATATATACCATAAAAATGTCAAATTGTAAAAATTTAGCTTGGAAACAAAATATAGAGGCTGTAAAGAAGCAACATAGACTATTAAGAATTAAGAATATAGAGACAGTAAGAAGCCTCATGGGCCTAACAAGACTGTCCTAGTCAACCCACTAACCAAACATACTCATGCAAATCCACAAAGCACCCTAGGGATTGTCAAATTACTAACTAAAAATCTACCAATTTGGCTTAGTCAAAAAATAATGATATATAGGGGCTATATATAATACCCAAACCATCCACATGCATTAATAACTAAGTTATGGTCACACATGCCATCTAAGATTAATAACTGCTATAACTAAAAACCCGCCAATTTGGCTTCGTCAATATATTATATGATACCCAACCTATCCATAAACGTATCCAACCCTTTCTTAAATGTTGCAATCGAGTCACACTCAACAACCTCCTCTGGCAGACCATTCCAAAATTTTAACACCCTATTACAATGGCATTGCTTTCTTATATCAAGATGGCAATGCTTTCTTCTTAATTTCTTATTAAATGCCTCTGGTCACCTGTCCTATGCTCTTACTATGAAAATTATTCGTGTCTCTGTATTATCAATAGATGTAAATATTTTTGTAGACTTGTATCATGTCCCTTCTGAGAAATCGCCTTTCTTACGGGGAAGTATCCCTAACAAAGTTCAGCTTTACATTTCCTTTCCAAAAATAAAGCCTTCTAACCCTCAACCCAGAAATCATCCTTGCTGCCCCACATTGCACCCACCCTAGCATATCCAGGTACCTCCCCAAACAAGGTGCCCAAACGTTGTGCACAATACTCTATTACTGGCCTAACATAGCTATATAGTACAGTTTAGCTTATTACTTCCTTGCTGCTCTTGTAAACAACTTTGCGATTTATATTGCCCAGCATCTTATTAGCTTGATTTTCCTAGCTTCCAAACACTGAATTAGCTAACTTTCAAATTACTGCTTTATAATCACAACCAAATCTTTTCTTGGCCACAGACTCAAGCCAATCCCCATTCATTATCGAGTAGTTAAAACTTTTTATTGAGTACCTAGGGGAAGAACCTTACCACTTTTTACTATTAAACTTCATTTGCCACTTATTGCCCACCCAAGAAGTTTACAAGATCATTTTGAATCTCTTATGCATCCTTCACTATCTCCTAACTGAGGGGGCACTTTAGTTTACATCTGCAAAACTTAGAAGAACCTTGCATTTAAGTCCTGGGTCTAAAATCATTTAATATATAGAGGAACAATAGTGGCCCAGCACTGAACCCTGTTGGGACACCACTCTTCACTATTTCCCATTGATCCAACTATTTCCCATTTAGTTGTACACAATGTTGTCTATTTCACAACCATCTTTAATCCAACCAGTGTACCACTCTACCTATTACCACATTGCAATAACTTTTTCATCAGCTTTATGTGGGACCTTATCAAAAGCTTGACTAAAGTCTAAATATAAAAATATCAACTGGATCTCCTCAGTCAATGCAGTCAGTAATGTATTCCATTAAATTCTAAAAAGGTTTGTTGACGATGACCTACCCTTTCTTGAAACCGTGTGCTGGAGTTCTCAATACAATACCTTTTATCATTTCTAAATTATTCTCTATAGACCTATTCAGTAACATTTTCCAGAACCTTTGTACAACCAGGAGATGTTAAGCTAACTGGCCTATAATATCCAAATCTTCCTTACTACCTTTCTTATAAATAGGCACACATATTGCTGTTCTCCAGTCATCTGGTACCTCACCAAAATGTTATAGATCGCTTAAAAAATCAAATACAGTGCCTTCGCAATGCTGATACTACCCCTTTCAGAATTCTACCATATATCCCATCAGGGCCCTGCAGCTGTTACCTGAAGTCAATTATGGTTCTAATATCTTTTACCTCAATTTCAAATTCTCTTTCTATAAGTCTATTTGTTACTGCATACAAGAACTATTAGTCTCCAAAACTATTATCTAATCTTTCCTCTGTAACATTGAAACAAAATAAACATTAAAAATGTTGACCAACTGCCTTATCTGAACTCACTAAATGTTCATCAATTTTAATTGGACCAAGTGCCTATCTTACTGTTTTAAATTTATTAAAGCAAAATATATCTTCAGGTTCTTATTTCTATTCCTTGCTAAAATTAATTTCTGCCTCTCGCTTTGCCTTTCTTATTGACTGGTTAAAGTTCGCTTTTCTATTTTTCTATAATTTTCTAAATCATCTTTCATATTTACTACCCTTGAATATTTTAAACATCTACGCTTTCATTAATTCTCCTCTCATCTCGTATTCCACGCAACAGGGTTTCGTCTATCACTCATCCCTAATTAGGTTTAGCTTTTAAAACATACTGATCTGATATATTCATGTATAAATTTTCAAAAAATGTTCTCACATGATAAAACAGTTTTGTCTTTAAACTCTTTATCCCAGTCAGTTATACCTAGCTATGTCTCGTATTTGGTTAAAATCACCCATTTGTAAATTCTAAGATCCTTTCCTTAATTAACTCTGCATAGTTTGGCCCAGATATCACATCATATTAAATCTATTATTATTATGTACACTAAGTCCTAAATTTCTCCGAACTCTAACCTCATCCACTATACTTTCATCGTTTATTAATATTAAGTCAATAAGTGCATCGTGTCTTGTGGGGTTCAGACCATCTCTGGCTCAAAATAAGTTATTCTAGATATACAAATTTATAATACTGAACTACTATGGTCTGTTATAGACAAGGAATCCATTGAAAGGCCAGGAAATAATTAAAATCAGCCCATTATGCTTACCTTTTTCTTTACTGTGGCATGATGTCTCAATTTCTTTTACAATTTCTGAGTCTAATTCTTGACTCTGGCCAGGTCGTCTATAAAAATGCCCCTATTCTATATGATTATTGAATAAGGATATCTACCCATACTGATTCAATATCATGATTAGTTTTAAAGTCAGTCATTAATACAGACTGAATATTGTTTTTAATATAAAGCGCCACACCCCCACCCTTCTCTCCTCTACGCTGCAGGGCTTGTAGCGAGTTTCTTATCAAAAAAAGTGAAAAAAGCGAATAAAATTTTGAAAAAAAGTGGAAAAAAAATGACTGAAATGCTGAAAAAAGTGAAAAAAAAAGTGACTGAATATGCTGACAAAAATTACATATTTTGAGAATTTACAATTTCCATTACTAAAACTCAATGTGACCTAACTTATTTACTATAACAACAAGCTATTTACTTAATATTTTGAGATGCTAAGAACTATGTAGTAGGTTTTAAATATAAATAACTGGAGATGAAAGTATATAATAATGAAATGTTTGTTTTAGAAAGTCATAATGTAAAAAAAATGGAATAATACTATACTTGAAAATACACTTACTGTATTTGGTTACAGAAAAAACAAGCTAATAATTATAAAAATTAAGGGTAATTAAACTTTTTTGAAAAAGTCTGAAATGAGAATTGTTTTTCGTTTTCAACAGCAACCTGTAAATTTTCCATACTACGTCTTTTTTCAGATGCCTCTTTCTGAACATTAGTGACACCTTCCAGCATCGCTTGGGCCAAGCTTGCTTCACTAAAGAAAATTTTCTTTAAAGCTCTCTTCAATCTTTCATTAGCTTCCAATAACAGTTTGCCTGCACTTCCACTTTGCTCTGCCTCTTCTTTTCGTAGCTTCTTCAGCATTTGTTCATCATCAGAATTTTTTTTCCTCTTTTAGTCAAGTTGTTTTTTGTTTTCCTCTTCAGCAATTTTTTTTGTCTTGTTCAGCCTTTGCAGCTTCATCTTCGAGTCTCCTTTTTTCTCTCTCTCTATCCAAGTAAGCAATGTATTGTTTATATGCTAAATGTCCCATGGAAAGGAGCTCTGGAGTTAGAGAAATAAGGTAAGGTTTGTTATCATACATTTTAAGAGCACTTTTAAAAGTGATTAAAGCATTTAAAGTTCTCTCTGACATAGATGACCTGGTACTTGTAAGAGTTCTGTCTGATGTGGAAAATGCTCTTTCCACATCTGCATTACCATGTGACAGCGACAGTGAAGCTTTTACTACTCTTTCAACTGTTGGAAATCTTGAAGTGTTTACTGATGGATCGGTTTTATTAAAAAACTGAGCCCAATAAAGATCTATAGATTTTTTTCGGACTCTGGTTCAGCTTTTTCCAACTGTATTATTTTCCACTCATCTAAGAGTATGTCTGTATGGATTTTCCATGGCATGATCCTAGCAATCTCAACTATATTTTGGCAGCTTTCTTTGGAAAATCTCTCATAAGGGGTTAGACATGTAAATTTTTTCAACAGAGCTCGCACAGATGATTTGTTCACAACATGCTAACAGATTCAACAAAATGTTTTTGTGCTTGCAGACAGAAAAACGTTTTGTCCTTTTCACAAACATTTTCCAAGTTTCTTAATACCTCATCAGAAAACTGGATTTCTTTCAATGGCAGTAAATGTTCAGTATTAAAAAAAAGCAGCATCAATTTTTTTTAAATCAAGATCTTTGAGAATTTCTGACTTGCAAATCCTTCCCAACAGTTTCATAACCAATGATGACAAAACAGAATGCAAGAGATGAATTAATGGTTCTTCTTTTTGGAAGAAGCCTGTGACACTCGTAAAGATATGTGCGCTAGATATAACAAAGTTAAGCTCTGCTTTCATGGTAGTTTTTTTTAACAACCTCACAATTTTCTGATATCCAGGTCTTTTTATCAGACGTTTGAAACTTACATTTTCCCATCTTCACAAATTTCAAATTTCAAAAAACTTTATTCAATTATTATTTAAAATTATTTTAAACAACCTGAAAATTAAAAATTTAAACAAATTATTTACCAATGTTTTCCAGTTCTTGAGTTCAATAAACTGTTTTGTAGTTAAACCACATTTTTAATTCAGGCACAGGTAAAACAGAAGAAAAAGATATCTCCAAGTAACCTACTTGCCCCAAAAAAGTGAAGAAAAGTGTAAAATTGCTTAAAAAAGTGAAAAAAAATGACTAAGCTAAAAAAAGTGTAAAAAAAGTGAAAAAAGTGTACCGCTACAAGCCCTGCTACGCTGGTATAAATAAAGTGAATATCCATCTATTTCATATTCCTGAAAGGAGTCTCCATATAATTCATTAACCCATGCCTCAGTTATGCAAATAATGTCAAGATTCTCATTTATGGTATAACTAATCAGCTCATCTTTTTTATTTCTAAGGCTATGAGCATTTGTGTAAAAGCATTTGATATTCGAAATGCTGCTAATTTTATTGCTATCATCCTTATTTGAGCCTGTAACAACACTAGTTTTATTTATATCACCACTATTACTGTTACTGTTGCTATTATTTGTATCCAGATTTAGCCCATCACCCCCAACTTTACCTAGTTTTATGCTAAACAAGTCTCCAAACTGGTGCTGAAAAGTCCAACACCTTTACAACAAGTGAACTCCATCTGCTACAAAAAGATTTTTATCCAGAAATTCTCCACAAATCCAAAAACCTAATATTTTCTGAAAAACATAAATTCCCAGCCAAACTAAAGTAGATAATTATTCAACCCACACACAAGCAGCATGAAAAACCCACCTGTATACCCTAAGGCTTGTCAATATCCGGAAACAAAGTGAAGGCTACTGTATATATCAACTACTTACAAAAACAAAAAAACTATAGCTAAAGTAAAGGCAAAAATATATAATACAAGTGTTTAATTAGACTATACGCTGTCATTCTCATAACTGCCAGTCAACTTTCAGGTCCAAGTTTGAAAAAAGTATTGTAATAAATAAATGTGATGAATATTTATCATAAATAAGAAATACACAAATTTTACTAACAAATAGCTAAGTAGCTTTAAATTTATAATTTGTAAAGGCCCTTAAAAAATTAAATAGTTTGGGTAAAAAAATTTTCAACAGTAATAGCCCCATTCTCTTCTTGGTGTATGCCTTTAGTTGAAAAATTTTTGTAACTGCATTTTAATTACTCTTTAGAAAAAACTCTTTTTTATAAATGTTAAGAAACTACCAATGTTATCATATTGCACATCCAAAGGTCTAAAACTTTTTTCTTTTTCTAAGCTTCATTTACATCTAATTTAGAGTCGATACTATGATTTCTATAAAAATTGGAATTGTCAGGCTTGACTGACTATTACCCAAGCTATACACAGTGTATAACAAAAAAAAAAAAAACTAAAAAAATTTGCATAATAATTTTGGTACCGTATATTAAATGTTTATAGTTCAATAAAGTATTTATAAAGTTCAGACTGAATGGAACTCCACAATTACCAAAAACATTTGTAACTCCTTCAGCTTCTCCTCATAGCTTACCCTCAATGCCAGAGATTATCCTCATTGCTTCACACTGCCTAAAGTGTGCATAATTTTTCAATACTGACCTAACATAGGACAACAACCTAACATAGGTGTAACTATTAGCCCTATACAACTTACTTTGAAAACCATAATATTTTTCATACTAAGCATCTTAAAACTTTTAATTTTGAAAACCATAATATTTATCATCCTTAGCATCTTATTAGCTCTATTCCTTGCTTCCAAACTGAGTAGGAACTTTCAGGTTGTTGCAAATAATCATACCTAAATCTTTTTCTTGGTCCACAGATGCAAACCAATCCCTATTCATATACCGGCAGTAGTTAAATCAGTAATTGTGGAGCTATGAGTAATATAAAAACAGATTTTCTAAAAAAAAAAATAATTGATATTTCAATATGGGTATAAAGCAACAGGATCACTTTTGTTTTTTATTAAATATTGCCTCATTTACCTTATTTGTAATATATATACATGTTATGTCCCAAAAGTAAGTGTACTGATGTCATATTTAAATAATGTATTGGACTTACCTGAAATTACAAGTTATCTCCTTCGAAGTATGACCCTTGGGAGGTTATATAGCAGTTCCAACATTTCTTTTTTCACTGTTCATGGCATACCGGGGTGCTGGGAAGTCATATCCTGAAGTGTGTTTAGTTCATGTGTTACAGTATTTTTTATGTTTTTCATCATCCCAAAATGATGACCCTTCAACTTCATTTTCAACTTAGGGAAGAGGTAGAAATCGCATGAAGCTAGATCTGGGCTGAATGGAGGATGTGGAAGTACTTGAATGTTTTTCTTTGCCAGAAATTCTATAATTGAGAGTGCAGTGTGAGATGGCATGTTATCATGGTGCAGCACCCAATCATCTGCAATGTCTATTCTGATTCGCTGGATTAGTTTTCTTTATAAAAGACGTGATTAACTGTGTCCTAAGGGTACAAATTCCTTGTGCATAATACCATGGCTGTCAATAAAAAAAACAATCAGTATTTTCACCTTGGACTTGCTCATATGTGATTTCTTCAGACGAGGAGATTTTTATGTGCATTGCCGCAAAACTTTGCCATTTGGGTTTCTGGATTGTCTCAATACCCATGATTACATCACCTGCTATAACTTATCATAAAATTGTGTCTCATTTCGAGTCCTTTAAGTAAATCTTTAACAAATTTTGACCCTGTTCGCTTTCTGCTCCACAGACAAGTCTTTCGCCACTAGTTTTGTACAAATTTTTCACATGCGCAAATGGTTTGTTAAAATTCTATCCAAACCAGTTTCTTCTGCAATCACTCCAACACGATGTATAAATATGGGGGAATGAACCGGCAGTCTCTCTCTATCACAGCTCTAACTTCTTCCACATTTTCGTTTGTTGACAAGATTGGTCTTCCACAACGAGGGTAGTCTTCACATTTTCTCGGCCCTCTTTGAAAGCTTGTGCCACTTAAAAACCATAGTTCTCAATAGAGTGGCATCCCCATAAGCTTCGTTTAAAGAAGTAAATGTCTCAGTGGCAGACTTGTTACATTTCACACAGAATTTGATAGCGTACCGCTGTTCAATATTTACCAGCATTGCAAAAATATAAGGATAGAAAACAAGCCTATACACAAAAAGATGTAGTGCAAGACTGACTTTATAAATCTGGTTAAAAGTGGTAGCTATAGATATGTAGCCTAGATAACTAGCTACCCAGCGTATATGTCACGGAGGAGCTACATTACTCAGTCATTCATGGGATATTCAGGAGAGAGAGAGAGAGAGAGAGAGAGAGAGAGAGAGAGAGAGAGAGAGAAGAGAGAGAGAGAGAGAGAGAAGAGAGAGAGAGAGAGAGAGAGAGAGAGAGAGAGAGAGAGAGAGAGAGAGAGAGAAGAGAGAAGAGAGAGAGAGAGAGAGAGAGAGAGAGAGAGAGGAGAGATGATGAGAGAGAGAGAGAGAGAGAGAAGAGGAGAGAGAGAGAGAGAGTAGAGAGAGAGCAGAGAGAGAGAGAGAGGAAGAGAAGAGAGAGAGAGAGAGAGAGAGAGAGAGAGGGAGAGAGAGAGAGAAGAGAAGGAGAGAGAGAGAGAAGAGAGAGAGAGAGAGAAGAGAGAGAGAGAGAGAGAGAGAGAGAGGAGGAAGAGAGAGAGAGAGAGAGGAGAGAGAGGGAGAGACGAGAGAGAGAGAGAGAGAGGAGGAGGAGAGAGTAGGAGAGAGAGAGAGAGAGAGAGAGAAGAGAGAGAGAGAGGAGAGAGAGAGAGAGAG
>JABUQX010051926.1:0-24620 GCA_015478945.1 Trachelipus rathkii
TATATTTAATATATATACTCATATTATATATACCTTATAAATAACACAGTATACATTATAATTATATTAACTATATGTATATACAACTAATATATAATACTAGATTATACTAATTTCAGCAGATTCTCGTTCTTTTCCATCAGCATTTTTAACTAGTCACTATGGGCCTGTGAGGGTATTTTAGTCCGTGAGATAACGCATCTAAACTTCAATAATTTCTTTATTGTAATAATACCATACGCTGCTACATGATCATATCGTGTTCACGCTGATGTATAACTCAATAAAGAAAAGTGTAGCCCGGAGTAAACACAAACCCACAAGCATCATTATAACTTTAAATAAAAAGTGATGCTCTTTTGGAAAGCTAGCCGGCAGCTGTAGGAGGAGAGTGGTGGGATGGGCGAGGAGAGAGGAGAAGGCAGGGATGGGATCCTTTGAGGTGAGGATAACTACACAAGCGAATTTCCCAGAAAATCCTTGCACAATATTTAGACAAGTAATCGTTGTCTTATAAAAGCCTCCAACGCCGTTATCTTCATCAACAAAACTAACGAAATTTTGACACTTTTCAAGAACTTTTTCGATATCACATAGGTACATTTGTGAAATTTAAGGAGTAGTCTTACGGATAAAGACCTACACTGGATAAAGAAAAGATATGTTATTTCCAATTAACCCAAGAAACTGCTCGTTGGCAAACTAATTAGGTCCCTTTTGATAATCTCTATCTGCAGTAAATAAAATCAGGGCATAGCACAAATTAAACCTCACATTAAGGGTGGAGCTGGGGAATATGGGAAAAAATCATATTCATACTAGTTTATACGCATTTTATGTGTTTCCCTTAACACACCGCGAGGGATGGGGCGTGTATTCTTATACGCTATCATCATACGAGGTAATGAGAGGGGGTGTTTATTTATGGAGTAAATTGGTACACAAAAGTGTAAAATTAACTCATATAGGCGAAGGTGACGTAGAAGACTAAATTTCGAGGACAAGTACCATAAAAACCAGCATCATATCTTCAGTAGCACCTGCCACGAGAGCCTTCATATTAAAAATGCTATCATAACAAACTCTTTGTAAGATAGGCAGAGAAATCAACGATAAAAAGAAAAAATAACAATTACTTTATTACATTTTCTCTACATTCTTTCATCTTTTCTTTTCTCCAATTATTTGTTTTCTCTATGTAGAGATTGATCCATCACATGACCCCTCTTCAATTTAATTAATTTACCTATCCTCCCACATTGTCTAAATGCCAAGCACCTTTGACGTATACTTGTAATCACCGTGTATGTTTTACCACATAATGTTTTCAGTAGGTTGTGACTTCAGTTACGGGAGGTCGTAACCCTCACGATCGTTTTGTGATCCGAGAAAGAACCACTGTTGACAAAATAACTACTTTTATCTTTCTTTACATGCAATTGCTTTAAAATACAACCGTTTATATCTTCCTCGTTCCTCTGGCAATCAACACTCAGATAAAGGCTAATTCCGCCGGCTAATTCCCAGTGAGGTGCCGATAGGGCTGGCCATAGAGATGGGGGGGGCGTTGCGGCGATGGCGGTTGGGAAGTAAGTTAGGGTTTCTATTCGATGATAGTTGGTATAGTGTGTGGTTTTGGTTGTCCGGTTAGAATCCGGCGCTGTCTCTGTGAAAATGGTGTACTGACTATTGGGTACAGCTGAAGGAGTTGCCGGAGAGGGACAGAGTTTAAAATAAACAAAACAGATTTTCCTACAATGCAGAGAATAGTAATATATTAATAAAAAAATCCGGTATAGAAAGAAACGAGTTTGATTAATTCCTGGGTCTGTAAAGTTTTGTTGATGTTGTCCCAGTGAGGTATCCAATGTGGGAATTATGGAATTTATCCAATTTCAACTTGGAGGATACAAGAGGTTTATAGTTTGGAAGGGAATAATCATGGAAATGTTATCTTTAGGGTGGCTTTTCGGAATGCTGGTTTGTGCTCTAGAAATTCAGTTAGTCTGCTAGTGAAGAGTGTGGCATGATACTTTAAAAGAATACTTTTCAGATACTAAGGTGCAGCCTTGGGGGAGAGAGAATAGAGCACTAGTGCTTAATTTCGGCTGTCTCATAGGGCAAGAAATGGAAATGGAAGCTATTATAGGAGAGGGAAAAGAGATTAGTGTGTAGTTTTTCGCGACTGATTCTTTTAAGATTTATAAGGGTAATTATATGTTGCGACAGTGTAGTAGCTGCTGGGTTTTGAAAAGTATGGTTGTAATCAGCAGTTTTGATAAGCCCATCGGGGTTTTATTCGAGATTTGAAGGAAAACACGACATATATTCTCATTAGAGTGTTTACAAGAGTCTCTCTTGAAAGGCTTGTGCTATAGTATAGTTGTAATGTCCTTAAATGGTTTAAGAATAATAATAAGGATAGGTGGGTTATGTTAATCATGATTCTAGAATACAGTCTCGTTTTTTAAAGGGGTTGGAAATGGAGATTGATGTTGCTAATGCTTTCACTAGGGTGTTTCTTCTGAGAAGGGGAATTAATAGTGGACCAGTAAGTAAAGACTTATTTCCTTAAGAGAAAGTAAGAAATTGGTAAAAAGTTTCACGGTTAAGAGGGAGGTATGGGTTGGTGGTGCAGGGTTTGACTACTGTTTCGGATGAGTTCCAACGTATGATCGTGCATTTTGAATACCATAGATTTTAAAGGGAGTTGTTATGGGTTTTTGGTTGTTATTCCCAGATGTTTTTGAACTGTCATAATTAAGATGGGTGTAAATATTGTCCTAGATGCGATCTTTCTTAGGGTTGGAGGTAAGTTCAACTTTATGGGATTTCTGTTGTAATTCTATTGAAGATATTGATGAATTTACATACTTTGTGATGATTTTGTGATGTATTTTATGTTGTGTTTGTTAATGTGTTGGTGTTGTTGTGTACTTCTTCCTTTAATTTATAAAAGTGTGTTCTCGTGTCTTGTAAAATATTTATCTTAGTGTTGAGCTTTTGGATGTCATTTAGGGTGGCGGTTCCGAATAAATATTGGAGAGCTGTTCCTCCTATATCCATTAGACCTCTCTTAATTTTCCTTGGGTTTGCTGAAGGCTGGACTTTTAAATAGGATAATACCCAGGGATCTTGTGACAAATTAATGAATTTCTTTTGGTTTTCACCTAATAATAGTTTTATATAATTTAATTCTGGGGAAATATTAGTTACATCTGAGTGAAATCTACTTTTAAATCTGTCTTGCAAGTACGGAATGTAAATTGATATTAAATCTTTATTTTTGCTTACTATATCCCTCATTTGCTCGTATATTTCTTTTGTACATCTTAAATCTGTATGAATTTCTAAGTAACTTGTTATGAATTTTATCCGCCCTGTCTGTTTCACTATGAATCCTGGGTGTATTTCATAATTTGATTTTTTGATTTCTTTTTCCAGAGAGAAGGAGGCTGATAGCAATATTTGAAAGAAGAACCAATTGATAAGCATGTTGCCTGTGAGAAAAATATATGAAAGTTTTTATGAGAGATGGTTTTTGTTCCATGTTTTGCTGTGAAAAAAATCATAAGTTATTCGTACTTGATGTTAAATTTATAAAATTTCTTTTTGTTTTTATTACTTGAAATAGTGTTTACTGTTTTCTATTTTACATATTTGAAATGTTTATTTTTAATATGTCTTTATATTTATGCATTGATGTGAATGTATGAATTGTTCTCCCCTTGGGAGTTTTCCGCAAAGACCAATCCTAAATAATTATTATGGCTAATGGGAGGTTTTGGTTGGAAACTCTACCATATGGCACATGTTGTGGAGGTGGTAAGATGAAACATATTGTCTGCCTCCTCTACGTTATTTCGTTTCTTTTGTTAGTCTAGTTCTGCGTTGCATATAGAATAGCTGGGCGGGGATAGAGGTGCATGATTGGTGTATGCCCTCGCATGGGGGAATTAGGAACAAAGTGTGTGGATCTTTCTCATGGGGAAATTGGGAACAAAAGTGTGATCTCTGGACCTGTCATCTGTCGGTGATGGGGGAGATGTATTCCTAGCTGTTGATGTAGGAAGTTGTGGAATTGTGTCTTGTAGTGAAAGAAATTGAAGTGATGAAGGAGGGTGTAAAGGTCCTTGTGGGATAGGGGGAGGGGGTGGTATGGGTGGGCGAGGAGTTGGGATTTGATGTGTTACTTTGAAGTGATATTTAGGAGGTAATGGAGGTAGTGGAGGAGATTGAATTTGTGATGCTGAAGGCTGTGGTGGGGATGGAGAATCGTCGAAAGATAGTTTAGGAGGGATAGTGGTTGGAAAACCTTTGAAAGTTTGTCTTTTTGGAGGTGAAGGAGAGAAAAGAAAGTTGGGTTTTGGAGATGCTAAATGAGAGTGGGAGGAAGGATGTGAATGAGCTTGAGAGGGGGATGTTGAATCAGATGTAGATGAAAAAGTTGAATGAGGTTGTGATGAAAGAGGTGAATGAAAAATAGGTAAATGAGATGATGGTGTTGGAGGGGAATGAGCTTGGGGTGGAAAATGAGAAGTAGATGGGGGTTTAAGATGAGTCGGAGATGAAGCTGGCTGTGGTGGAAGAGTAGAAGTGGAGGGTGATTGTGGTAAGGAAGGGGGTGTTAGATGGTTTCTCTGAGGGGTTTGCAAGGAAGGTGGAAGTTGTCTGTGGAAATAAATAGTTTCAGGAATAGGTTGGGGAGGGGGAGGGGGAGGTGGTTGAATTGGTGGATGATATTAGGAGGGGGTTTATTAGGTGGTATATTATCGCCTTTGGGGTTGGTAGTAGAAATTGGTACATTATGTTCTCTGAGTTTCGTTATCTTAATATTATCCCTATGGACAATGAAAGTTTTAGGTGTTTTTAAGCATTGTAAGAGCAATTTATTGAAATGTACTAACTGCTTCACTTGATAGGGGCCGGACCATGTTGAGAACAATTTTGGACTTTGCCCTGGTTTCTTTACGTCTAGAATAAAAACATAATCACCTACTCTAATAGGTGTTGAAGTTGCCTTTTTGGGTTTATTGATTTGTTTTTTGTTTCTAGCTTTATAGAGGTGTGAATAGAGAAGTTATTTGATTCTGTGGGGGAGAGAGGAGCGTGATATTGTGCGTGCTGTGTGCTTTGAGTAGTTATAGGAGTGTGATTTTCAGCGTGAGAGAAGTTAAATGATGGTTGAGATACAAAATATTCATCATGTAAAGGTCTGTGGACCTTTACATACTGCTCAGAAGCAAGAGTATGCGAAGATAATAAAGGATCTGGTAACGTTGCTTCATTAAAAGATAATATAGTGTCTGAGAAATCTTTTCGAGAGGAAGGGGGTGGTGCCCTGAGAAAAAATTTCATTTATGAGAGTTTGAGCATGCTTAGAAGGAAAAAGGGAATCTGTGTTAATAGCTAATGGGGGAGAGAGATCAAAATTACCAATGAATGTTGTAAAGGAATTTGAAAAATCATGGAATTCAAAATGTAATATATCATTAAAACAAGAAGGAGATTGTTGAAAACCATTATAATTTGAAAACTGATGCCCCATTAAACTATGTTCATTTAAAACTATATCCCTATCTAAATTTAAATTGGAATCATTACTACTTTTTTAGTGTATGCTATTGTTGTTCTTTTACTTACATTATTTGTACTACTTAACTTTCTTTTTCTCCTATAATTGTTGAAAGTGTGCTTTTCATACTCAATTTTACCTACTATATTGTTCAGCGCGGTCTCATAACTATTACTTTGCTTATGTGTATTATTAGAGATGCATATCACATCACTGCTCTTTACCTTGGCATCCTCGGTGCCTACTGTATCATATGTCTCATTCCATCTAGTATCTTTCCAATGCTCTATATGTGCTGAAGCTATATCAATATCAAAAGTGCTTGTGGAACTACCGCTGATACCAACTTTGCTATCATACTTTACATCTGCGTAATTTTGTGCTATTTCTCCTATCTCTGCGTTATTTTGTGCTATATATTTATTTATATAAATAGAGTTATTACTCTTACCTTTCATTTGTAAATCAACATCTATTTCTACTTGCTGCATATCTCTTTTATGAATTTCATCACCATTACCTTCACTATTTTCAACTGCGTTTGTGTTCTCATTTCCATTTTGTAACTGCGGCATATCCATTTCGCTTCTGGACTCGGTTGCTATCCCATTGCTTCCTAACTGTGCATTTGGTATGCTTCGCGATTTTGCTAAATTTGGTGTATTAACCTGTAAATTATTATTAAAATTCCTGGAAAATAAAGAGTTTGTGTTAAGAGAAAAGTCCATATTCCGCATCCTCTTTTGAAAATGGGGAATATGTGACTCTGGTTGATTTTGTGCAAGCTCATATTGAGTGGATTTTTGTTCTCCCAGAGATGATTGCTTTAAAACTTTGCATCATAACTTTCACATTTTCGGGCCTATATTGTGCTCCACAATTATCAAATTGGGTGGAGTTATTAGCATTAATGAGATATGAAAAAGCTATATTTGTGATAGCTCTAAAGTATACTTTAGACCTGTCTTGGAGAATACCCCTTACCGTACCTATTTGGGCAGAAGTAGTATTCCCCAACTCTGAAAAAAACTAAATTAGTAAAACATTCACTCTCATTAATGGTATCTGCTTTACCTGTGACTGTAGGGTATGCTTCCTACATTAACTATTCTGTCTTTAGTAATGGTGTTTGCTACACCATGAAAAGTATAAGGCTCATTATGTGTAAAATTCTTGTCAAAAATAATAATAATAATAATAAAACATTTAGAGCATGCATTTTTATCATTAGTAAAATTATCACCTATTTGGACTTCTACCTGGTCATTATGGATACATATAAAATTATTAGGAAGAGAAGCTTTGCTGAAAGAAAAATGAGGATTTAGTACATTTACATTTGAGATGTGACCATTTACATTATGTGGTTGATTAACATTATTAGAAATAAAATGAGTCGTTTGCATATTTGCATGTGAAAACCTTTCATTCAAAATTGCGTTTTGCTTATCATGATAATTTGGAGATTTTGGAACGTTTAAATATTTTATATTTGAATCTCCTTTAACTAGGAGGGAAGTTTTTTCCATTTGTTCTCTCTTTTCTTATACATGAGGAACATTTAAATAATTTGCAGTTTCAACATTTTGCAACATACTTGCATCGGTAGCAGAGTGTGTATTAGGATATACCTTATCATTTAATTTATGTGGAACATTTAAATAATGAGAATTAAGAGCTGCATGAGAAATATTTTTTAAAACCTTTTTGCGAACTGCTGGGCATGTGTTAACATCTTCAAAATTTCCACTATCTTTTATATCATTAATATTTATAAAAACATGCGAATTACAATCATTGTGACCTACAAAATTTTTAACATTAGTACTCTCTGAAGGTAATACATCATCTTCAGTAGTGTTTAAAGAGTTGAAAGAGAATGGGTTAGCGTTTTGCGAAACATTCATAACTGTACCCTGAGATATGGTTTCAATATTAATTACATTCATAGTTGCTTGAGAATTACATTGCGAATTTGTTTTATTTACATTTAAATATGCTGTATCAATCAATGTATGCGGAATATTAATTAAACTATTCTCGTGAGCTGTGGTGCGTGAGTTAGCATTTGGATATTTCTTATTAACTAATTGATGCGAAACATTTAAATAATCAGGAACCTGGAGGCGAGTCGATTGAAAATTTGGGTCCAATTTGTGACCTACATTCATAGCTGTGCTCGAGGAGCAATGAGAATTTGTTTTAAATAAATTGCCTAATTTAATAAATGAAATGTTATTTCTGCTATTTTTAAGAACATTTAAATAATTTGCTTTTGCGTTTTGATATTCTTTATCATTTAATACATGCGAAACATTTAAATAACTTTTATATTTGCTATGTGAACCAAAATAAGTTGTTTGCATATTTACATTTGTGAAAATTTCATTATTATTAAAGTTATTTGTGTGAGTGATGGTGTTTTTATCACCATTTGGAAAATCAGGATTGCGGAGGGGAGACGTTTCTTGTTGTTCTGCCCTCCTTATTGAAAAAAATCCTGACTCTGCCCATCATATTGATCTTCAACATTTTCATCATAATAATAGTTTTCTTGTTCATCGTAATATTTCTCTTCTTGAGTTGTTTCATATTGATCATCTAGAGCTTCTTCATATTCACCTGTTGGTTCAGCCATTCTTGTGTAAGATGTTTTGTTATTTCTCCATGAAGGTTTATGGTTCTGTTGTGGCGTTTGCTGATAGTTTGGTCTGGTTTTGGGTTTCACACCCTGATATGATTGTCTAAAAATGCCTGTAGCCATCCATCTGTTGTTTATAATATCTTGTTTGATTTTATCAGTTATCGGAGCGTGCTTTAAAGGAATATTCGTGTTATTGGGATTCCATCTTGAATCCTTGCAGTTTGGCTTAGTTCCCCTTCGGTGCTTTTCGTTACAATTTCGGCAGTAGGGGTCAAAAGGACAAAATGGAGTAGTGTGGCCGGTTCTCTCACAATGGAAACATAATTGGGTGTTTTGGCGCTGGTAATTTTGTCTAGGGGGAAACGCCGGTGCTTGTGGCTTTTCCCGATGGTTGAAAGTTCTTCTTTGATAATTTTGTTGAGATTGCTGAAAGTTTTGATGCTGGGGAAAATTTTGAGGCTTTTGTATGAATGGCGCAGCTTTTTGGAAGTGGATATTTGCTTGAGGAATAACCATTTTTATTGTTTTTTTTTAATCTGCCCTCAGATTTCTGTAAAAATTCTTGAATTTGTTTTGTGAGATCTAGGTTAGGGTCATAAAACTTTTTAAAATCACGTCTAAATATATCAGGCTTTTCGGGCAACAATGTGCCAAGATGTAAAAACGCTGTTGCTGTGATGAGTTTTTCATCTGGTTGAAAAGCTTCGCCGAAAGTGGAAAGAGTATCAAAAAGTTCTGTGTAGAGTTCTTGTAAAGAGAGAGCTACAGGGCTAAGTGAGCGATTGTCGGGCCATTTAAAATTTCTTACGCGCAACATTGCGTCAAGAGATGAAAGTGGTTTATCTGGAAATATCAACTCCTTTATTTTGGCCATTAAATCATCTAAAGTAGGAACATTAAAAATTTTAGGTTTGGCGTTTAAGAATTGCCTCACCTCTGAATCAGGGTCGTTGCTGACCTGATTTAGTGCTTGAGCTAATTTAGCTGATTCTGAAACACAATGCTTAAGGGAAATGTTTTCTCTAACATTTATTTCCCAAGTAGATAAAGATGGACCCGTCCATCTGCCATTGACTCTGCCCGTGAGAAGCAATTCTGGTCTCGTCACCTGGGTGATGGTGGCGATAGGTTGGGCCGGAGTTTGGGCTGGAGCGCTAGCATTTTGAGTGCCATCATTGTTTGGCGTTGAATCAGCATTTGTCATTTTGAGATATGTTTTGTATATGAGTAAAGATTAGACCCTAAAATTTACGTGACGTTAACTTTAGATTTATGGCTTTTGTTATTATAAAATGCAAAGGGGTGAATAAAATTTGTATTGCAAAAAAGAATACTATTTGTCTTTGCTTTTAAAATTTAAAATTTTGCAAAAAATAAAAAAACTTGTACCTGTGTTGTGTTTACTCCGTGTTGAAATATAGACTGGCAGCGAGTAGTTTTTTTTCTTGAGAAGCTTCTTGAATTTGTGATAATCTCTGTGGATACTCTGGTCGCCACTTTCAACAGCGCTTCCGTGATTTTTATATTCAAGCTTTGAAGGATTATATGGATACGGAATCTACTCGATAATTTTTTATTCGTAGTAATACTACTAGTGTCTAAAACACAATAATAGATTAATATAATAGAACATACAAAATAAAAAAAAAATGAAATATATATATATATATATATATATATATATATATGATATATATATATATATATATATATATATATATATAATATATAGTAGTTTATAATTAAGGTATATATGTATTTAGGAAGGATCATCATTTTGGGACATTTGTTAATTTAATAACCTTCTTTGTTTGTGCCACTAGGCAATAATCTCTTGCAACATTGCCGCTTTCAAGCAGAGAGGAGCAGAGCAATTTGGGTTAATTAAAAAAATTTCATAACATCCAATATGAACCATAAATATTCGCTTGTTGTGGGTCTGTATATTGTTAAGGATACTTCTAACAAAAATTCATTGAATATGTGTGGTATCATATCTACAGAAAAATACCATGAAATCTTCAAAATTTTAAAAATAAAAGTAATATCAGAAACAGAGGGAATACGGTCATACCTAAGGTTTAATTGGCCAAAGGGATCTAATTACTAAATTTTTTCATAACCGATCATTCCTCTGAGCGCCACAAGGAAAGGAAACCAAAGTTCATATGTATCAAAAAACTTCGATACTAATGGTAAGATTAAATTTTAGGAAGATAATAAAATTTTGATAATATAAAATTTTAAAAAAGTCTTCAAGGAGAAAAAAATGCGTCTCAGGGGGGTGTGGCGACCTGATCATTTTACACTTCAAAATACTTTTTTTTGTTAATTTTTCAGAAAAGCTTAAAAGAAGAAAAGAAAATTTAGTAAAATGTTTTGTTATTTGATTTTCCGATTTATTTTAATTGTAGGAAGAAAATAAAATTTTGATATATAAAATTTTAAAGTCTTTGAGGAGGAAAAAAAAATCGTCTCAGAGGGGTGTGCGACGAAACAGTTTTTCACTTCCAAATAAATTTTTTTTGTTTATTTGGAAGTGTAGTTAATACAAAAAAAAGAAATTTAACTAAAATAAATATGGTTTCCCGATACTAATATTAAAATTAAACTGCAGGAAGAGAATTAAATTTTGGTATATAAAATTTTAAAGTCTTCGAGAGGAAATAAAAATCGTCGCAGTGGGGTTTGCGATGAAACAGTTTTTCACTTCCAAATAAATTTTTTTTTGTTTATTTGGAAGTGTAGTTAATACAAAAAGAAAATTAAACTAAAATAATATTTTTCCTTTATCAAATTTCCTACAGCGTGTTTCTATTTTTACTATTAATCATTATTTTTATTATTTCTGTAACATTACTATTATTATTCTAACTAAAACAAATGTTATCGAAAAAAAATGTTAAAAAGATCGTTATCATAATAAATGCTACCACTACCATCTAAATCCTTAGTGTAGTTATTATTTCTCTTAATGAAATTAAATTTTTTTTCAAATTTACCTCATCCAACTTTTCCTAACAGATATCGTGGTCCCTAAGTTTGGTAAAACAAATGTTAAAAAAATTTGTGTAATATGGTTTTGTTATGTAATAGTTTATTCAATAGATATATGTAGAGAACCAAACTAGGAAGAAAATTACATTAGTAATTTTTATGAAACTAGTAGAACTATATCAAAAATCTAGAAAAATATTAAAATTTTGAAACTAGCTACTTGGACCTCAAATATCACTACCCAGAAAATTTTCAAATTATAATAGGGCTTTACTTCACTGCCCGGTGTATTAAAACTATACAATAAATTAGACCATAGTGATGCTTACGAATTTACCCCTAAGGTATTTGGGAGAAATTTTTTTCAAAAATAAATCTAATATTCCTTCTAAGTAAATAAAGAAAATTTTTTTAGTAAATTTATCTTGATAAATTAAGAATACTAACTAAAACAAAAAGAATTAATTAAAAATAGTAAATAACGTACCAGCTATAATTCAAAGTGAGAATAAGACGGAGTAACACAAGCACAAGCCATAATACTTTTGGTAAAAGTGATGCTCCTTAAGAAAACTTAGTCGCGTTGCTGTTGGAGGAGTAGTGGGGGGGGGAGGGAGAGAAGGAGGGATTTATTCCGTTTTTAGCAAAGTGCTAGTACTCTCAAAAAACTGATGGCAATTTCTTTTGTGAAACTTTTTCGTTGATGTAAACAGTTTGGAGGGTGTTAAATGAAAGATTTATTAATAGAGATTCTGAGATATTAAAATTCGTTGATCACATAAAATTAAAAATTAGGCAATAAAAAATAAAAATCGTTGTATTTGGAACTTTCTGACAAAAGAGATTTATCAGAAATAGAATGGTGGGAGAAGTAAGTTTTGAGAGGAAATCACGTGACGCTATGCTAACGGATAGAGATAATTTTTAGAATGATAGGGTCTATAATATTATTTTTTTTGGTTCTTTTTTTGGAAACCGGGAAAGAAAGAAAAAATATAGATAAGAAAGTAAATGCATGCTTTCTTCTATTGTCTATACGGAAATTATGTTCTTTCGGTATATATATTATATATATATATAGTTATATAATATTATATTATATATATATATATATATGTATATAGTATATATATATAGTTATAGTATATATATATATATATATATATATATAAATATTATTATATATATATATTGGGATTGTGTGGGAGAAGAGAACGAGTATCTGGAGGTGAAAAATTGATAGATTACTTTTATGAGGAATGATTGAATATTATGAACACCTTTTATAAACATCGGAGTCGCACATTTATGCGAGGATATAGGTGGAACCAATACCCAGCAATTTGTATCAAAAAATCGAGTAAATAGACTATATGATAGTGCATCGAGAGTATAAAACTTAAATGATCATATTGTTGTGCGAAGTAAACATAACAGGTATGTTAAACAAGGAAGTGTATTATCGCCTATATTATTGTTCATATTATATTTAGATGTAGTAGTAAGTAAAAGTGGAAGGAGAGATGGGAAAGTTCTTTGGATGGGGGTATAATGGGTATGCGGACGATTCTAGCATGTTTGGGATATTGAAGCAGGATGAGGAGATAGAATAAGTTGTGGATGTATGGTGAGGCTGTTTGCGGAGGAGTTGGAGGAGGCAGGGGTGAAGAAAAAGAATTATAAGAAATGTAAAGGTGATACAAGGAGTGTCATTGGATGCGAATCATAGGTTGGTGGTGGCAGATATGAAGATAGGGGACGAAAGAACTGTTAATGGAACATGAAAGAAAAGCCGTGATCAAAGGTAGAAAGGCTGGGGTGAACAAGAGGAGAGAGAAGAAGTACAAACAGAGGAATGCATAGAGGAGCGTTGTAGGGTAAAGCGGATGTGGATAGTGAGAGGTTGGCAGGATGTGAATTAAAGATTAGTTTTTGCGAGTAAAGACAGCTTGTAAGAATGGTGTTTGGTGGTAGGACAGGAGTAAAAAGGAACCCACCGGTTAATGGGTTGGATACGAAGAAGTGGAAAGTACGCAGATCAGAAAGAATTAAAACAAGAAGAAAATGGCTGAAGAGAGAACGGGGAGAAGCGAGAGAGGTGAGTATGTTACATAGCAAGAATGAAAGGTGAAGAATCAAGAGAAGGCTGTAGAATGGAGGAGTACGGATGAAAGTATATGCTCTAGTATTAACGATGAGTTATGTATATATGTTAGGGAAGATTAAATAGCTTTGTATTATAATGGCGATAAGTCATTATTAGGAAACCGATAGAATATAATATAGAATACATATAAGGAAGATAATATGATGAGTTTTGGTAAAACCGGAAGAAAGGAAATATAGTGGACGGAACACATGAAGACTTGTTGATATCTGTAGAATACGGAGCACAAGAGGAAGTGGTGGCGGACAGAGGAGGAGAGGGAAGAGGAAGAAGAGATTATCTAATGGAATGTAATTTGAGGAGGCCAAAATAAAGATGAAAAGGGTGCAAAGTGCTGGTGAAGATGGAGTTGTGGTCGATATTGGGTGTGTATTGGAATGGGTAGGAGAGGAAATTGAAGGATGTGAGTTCTCATCCTGTTTGAACATTTTGGAGTAAGAGGGATAAATGTGCCGGAGAGATGGGGAAAGATATAAAATACCAATATATATAAGGTAAAGGAGATCCAAGCAAATGTGTGATAGCTATAGAAGAATTGCATTGAAGACCACCTGGCAATTCATCACCAGTTATGATATTGGATAAGAAGTTGAGAGTGATTTGTGAGCGCGTAGATTGGGGAAGATGGAGCAACAATGGGTATAGAAGAGGAAGAGGAACGACTGGATCTCCTGCTTTACACTAAGGAATAGTTATGGAGTATAGTATAGAATACAGTCAAGAGATGTTGCGTTTATTGATCTGCAAAGGCTTTTGATTCTGTACCGAGGGAAAGACTATGGAGAGTCATGGAAGAAAATTATGGGGTGAGTGGAAGATTGAAGAAAGCAATTTTGAGTATGTACGGAAAATGTAGAGTGAAAATGATATATGGTTCGAAGTAAAAACAGGAGTTAAACAAGGAAGTGTATTATCGCCTATATTGTTCATAATATTTAGATGTGGTAATAAGTTAAGTGAAGGAGAGATTGGGAGTCTTTGATGGGGGTATAATAATGGCGTATGCGGACGATCTAGCATGTTGGAGTGAAGAGGATGAGAAGATAAGGGAGGTGGTGAGGCCTGTTTGCGGAGGAGTTGGAGGAGGCAGGGATGAAGATGAATGTACATAAAACAGCGATATTAATGGTAACGGGAGGAAACGACGAAGGCATGAGAATGATGGGAGGAGGTGAAGGCGGTGTATTCCTGCGTTTATCTAGGTTGTTGTTTTAACAGAAAGGGAGGATGTGGAGGAGAGATTACTAGAAGAATGGAAAAATAGAGACAAAGCTAAGGGGATGAGAGCATTGTAGCCCATTGATGAAGGACATAAACATTGGAATGGATGTTAAGGTGACGTTGCACGTTGGGGTTCCTAACTTTTGAAGGTAGTAATCATCAATTCTATGATTTTTAGGATTTAAACTACTTTCCTAGTTAGAATTTATGCTCTCTTTCAATGGCGGTTATTTTCACATGCGAATAAATATTTTATTCACAATATACTCAATTCAATTTTGGTAAGTCATAAATGAAAAATCAAGGTAACCGTTTTATTATTCATGCGATCAGCACGATTACTTTCGGAGGCTAAGATAGTTTGAGGAAGATACACATTTTTTGTTTAATAATTTTTTTGTATGGAGAACGGAATTGCCTCTGTGCATGGGAAATATTTCAAATTTAAAGTTTCCCCATATGCAGCGGCAAAACCCTTGAGTTTACAAAAACATTTATCTAAGCAAAGTGTAATCTGCCTAGTAGTAATGAATCTGAAAGTTTCGTATTAAAGATTGAAACAAAAAAAAAAAAAAATTATAGTGGAATTTTTTTAGCAAAAAAAAAAAAAAAAAAATTAGAACTGGGGGCGTGTAACTTTTTTTATATTTACTCGATTGCAATGAAAATTTTCAAAAGCTTGTGTACCTCTACAAGATATAAATATAATTTTTATTTAGATTAAAAGTTTGTAATGCCCAAGGGTTTTGCTGCGCATCTCAAGATAAAGCTTAGAAACCACTTAAATTTTTCCCATGAGCAGCGACAATCTGTTACAAAAAATTTCTCTAAACAAAAAATGTCTACCATCAACAATTATATTTATGCTCGGCAAATTTCAAAACTGATTGTATAAATAATAATTAAGTTTTCATGTTTTTTTTATTTTTGAGTTGCTGTAATTTTTTTTAATGATTGGTGTCATGCAACATTTTTATTATTCATTTGATAAGAATGAAATTTTTATGGCTTTATAACTCTCCGATGTAGCACTCTTTTATTTGATAAATTTTCTGTATGCCCAATGGTTTTGCCACTGCTAACTTGGCCGGGAAAAATTTAAAAATTTTAAAAGTTTCCCATGAACAGCGGCAAAAGCATCGGTAAAAACAAAAAATTTTATCTTAACACAATATGTGTATCCTTTCTAATTATACATGCTCTGAAAGTTTCGTATTAATCAGATATATAATAAAAAGTTATTATGAAATTTTTTTTTTTTTAAAAAAAAAAAAAAAATTCAAATAATTGATGGCATATAACTTTGTTATTATTCATCTGATTAGAATTAAATTTTTACAACTTGTAAAAATTGGCGAGATACACATTTTTTCATTTATATAAATTTGATGTATACCCAACGGTTTTGCCACTGCTCACAGTTCAACTTCTTGACTATTTTACTAAAAGAAAAACTTTTTTTTACATTGAACTGCTATTTCGGGATATAACAAAAAAATCCAGCGCCATTTTATACTTTTCTTTTTTGTTTTCAATTTTGTATGCATTGAACTATATTTTGATGTATGATTCATGCAAATATAAAAACTTTTGATATATTTCTGATAACTTTTAAATTTTATGGAAAAATAAAAGTTGAGATATAGCAAAAAAATCAAAATAAAAAAACATTTCTCTGAATATTGCTGCTATTTGTGAGTTATTTCATAAAACATATGCATATGGCAAGTATTTCAGTGAAATCCGCTTCCAAAAATCTTTTGTAGTTCAGCAGAAATTCACTGTTAAAAATGCTGATTCATGATATTTGGGAAGAAATTACACAAATTCTATACGCCTTTTTGCATTTGTCATCAGAGCAAATATTGTACATAAATCTTTCCTCTTTTGAATGGTGTATAATTTATCCCAAAAAAAATTACATTAGTGTTGCTACGTGCAACGTCCCCTTAAAAAGGTAATCTTTGAAAGTATACTGACCCCGACGCTGATGTACGGAGCCGAAACGTGGACTACTATGAGAAGAGAGGAGAGCAGAATACAAGCGGCGGAAATGAGAGCTCTGAGAACAATGACTGGAAAAAGCAGAAGAGACAGAATAAGGAACGAAGTAACCAGAGAAACTGTAGGAGTGAAGAAGATTATACTGAAGATGGATGTGGGAAGATTGAGATGGTAAGGGGGGCATCTGGAGAGGATGCAGCCAGACAGGAGCTGAAGAAGAAGATGGGAGTGACAACCGGAAGGAAAAGAAGACAAGGGGTAGACCGAAGAAGAGAATGGACCGAATCGGTGGAGGATTCTCGTAAAAAGATGCCAGCTGCAGACAATGAGATGGGTGAAGAGAAGAATCAGAATCAGAATATGTTTATTCAAATAAGAAAAATTACATTTTTTACAATTACTATATTTAACAATTTAGTTATACCAATTAATTATAATAACCAAAAATATTTCCCTAGTATCTGAAATGGGTCTAACTAATTTGTCAACACAATGTCATGTCCTTTGAGACACGAAATATGGTTAATAAAAATAGTTAAAAATATTTATTAATAACAATAAATAATAATATAATAATTAATATAATAATAATAATAATATAAATATAATAATATAATAATAATATAATAATAATAATATTTGACAAAGCAACATTTACTGTAGTAAAAGCAATGGTATATAATAATAATCATATAAATAATAATAATACATAATAATACTAATAACTAATACTAAAGATAATAACTAATAATAATAATAATAATAATAATAATAATATTAAACATTTAATATAATAATAATAATAATAATAATAATAATAATAATAACTAATAATAATAATAATAATAATAATAATAATAATAATAATAATAATATTAATAATAAAAATAAAAAATATGGTTTATGGAAAATAAATAATAATAATAATAATAATATTAACAATAATAACATAATAATAATAATAATAACAACAAAACAATAACGATAGTATAATAATAATATAATTATAACATAATAATTGTAATAATAAAAACAATTACGACAAAATAACAACAATATTATTTACAATTACAATTATAATCATAATTACAACTAAATTTAAAATAATTTCAATATAATTATAATAGCTACAATCATGCTTACAACAATAAAAATAATAATATAAGTAATAAAATAATAAGTAAATAAATAATGTTAATAATTACAATCATTTTTAAGCTATTTACAATCAAAATAATGATACTAAGGATTGAATAATAATAATAATATTAATAATAATATTAAAAAAAATAATAGTAATAATAATAACAATAATAATAATAATAATAATAATAATAAATAATAATAATAATAATATTAATAACAATAATAATAATAATAATAATAATAATAATAATAATAATAATAATACATAATAATAAGTATTAATAATAATAATAATAATAATAATAATAATAATAATAATAATAATAATAATAATAATAATAATAATAATAATAATAATAATAATAATAATAATAATAATAATAATAATAATAATAATAATGGTAGTAGCTAGATTTTACGTAAGTTCAATCCCTGAGTTAGTTATTTATTAATATTTATTTAGATAATACGTTTTAAATTTTTAGTAAAAGATTTTGGTAAGAGTTTTCGGTTTTTAATGTCTTGTGGCATTTAGTTGTAAAGTTTAGCTGCTTTGTACTGACGCTTTTGAGTGGCTTTTTTAAGTCTACAGAAGGGAGGGTTTATGGTAAGTATTATTTCTTAGGTTTATTTGATTTGCTACGCGCCTTGCTTGGTTTGAATGAAAAGTTGCTAGCAAGAAGTCACATGAAATTATTATGGATAATTTTATGTATCTCTTTCAGGGGTGATATATTTAGCAAGTTATTAAACTGCAAAATCTTTAGGATTTTTGAATTATGGTTGTGTGTTACTGTTAAAGTCTCTTGTATTTGCTAATGAGGCGAATAAATCGCTTCTGTGTTACTATAACAGGGTGAATTACTGAGTTACTTGTGGTACCGAAGATAGGAAGACAGTAAAGTAAGTGAGGGTGTATTAGTGAATAGTTTAATTTCCTAAGAATGTAAAGTGGTGCAAAATTCTTTAATTTTAATTAGCATATACAGGTATCGTCGACAGTCCTGCTAACTAGGTTGTTACTTGTTCTTTAAATGTCAGTTTAATCCATGATTGTTTATCCAAGTATTTTAGCATTTGCAGCCCTATTCAGTTCTAACATTGTTAATATTAATTATTTAAAATGTCGTAAATTGGTTTGTTGCTAAAAATTATGTAAGAATGTTTTATTTAAATTTAAAGATAGCTTTTTAGAATTGTTACCATTTCATTATTTTTTATTAATGTGTCAGTTGCTTTTTACCAAGATAGAGACTCGGCATTTTTTGTCATTATTTAAATGGAGGTATCGTCAGCAAAGAGACTGAAAAAGCGTTATGAGAGTTGAACAGATCATTTTGTATATAAAGTAAATAAAAACGGTCCAAGAAATGGGCCTGGGGTACGCCGGTTGATGTTTGAAGTGTGGCTGAATTAGTTTTATTTAGTTTTTACAAATTGAGATCTCTCCTTTAAGTAGCCTTTAAAAACCAATGTAAGTTTGTCCCTTCAAAGCCCCATTTGTTACATTTACTTAATAGTATGTCAATGATCAATCTGTAAAAGCTTTTGTGAATCTAATAATAATAGGCAGGGAGAAGTCTTTATTTTCTATATTTTCTGTACAGTTTTTCGGTTAAGCAAATGAGGGCATCAGCAGTTGAACGTCCTTTTCTAAATCCAAATTGTAAATCATTAAGAATATTGTTTGATATAAAGATATTCAGTTAACTGATTGAAAATCTAATTTCTCAAATATTTTACTAATCGTGTTTTGTGATAGCTATTGGTCTGGAATTTTTTGCTAGGGATCTGATTTCCTTATTTAGGTACTGGGAACACTTTTACTGTCTAGAATATATTTGGAAAATTCCCACGACAGTAAAAACAGGAGAAGATTATCAAAGGATTCGCGATTCTTTCGGCAGCAAATCCAGTCCCTGCTTTTGGGAATGAGAATGAACATCACATTTTTTTGTTTTTTAATCCGCGATTACTTTTTTTACCTCCGGGACCAGTGATGGGAATAAAGGAAAAAATGAGACTCGTAGTCTGGGAGAAAGTTGCATTTGATATTTTGACTTAGGGCTTGTGCTCTCAAGATTTGCTTACCGACGTTTACGAAATATTGTTTAGTCCGTCTGCGATCTTATTTTGGTCGGTTGTTGCTGACTTGCAACTAAATTCAGTTTCTTTTATACATTGTGAGTTTTTTTTGTTATTGTCTGATTAATTTATTGATTAAACCCCAAGTGGCCTTCGAGTCTTTGTTGCAATCCTGGAATTTTTTTAGAGTAGTGTTTTCTCTTTGCTTTCTTAAGAACTGCCTTTAATTGTTTATCATATGTGTTATATACTTGGAACGGTATAACTTTTTTATAAAAAGTTTCGGTCAAATTTATGCTTTCGATTGAAAGAGTTTAGCAAAGCTGGTGGTTAGCCATGGGTTTTGAATTCTTTTAGCACCAAGTTTTTTTCGTTTTAATAGGGAATGATTCGTCGTAGCATTTATTTAGTATGTTTACGAACGAGTTGAATTTTTCGTCGATGCCAATGTTCTCGCTGTATGTGAATGAAAAGTCTATTTCATTCATTTTGTTTATGTATTTCAGCCTTTGATGTTCACCATCTAGGCCTGTATTTTATGGTGGTGAAATTTTGAATTTTTATTATAATCAATTTTTTTGCAAGACAAATGGAAAGTGATCGGACATATCACTTTTTATTACGAAGGTTTTAACGTTCCAGTTTAGGTTCCCCCATATATGATCTATTAAGGACGGAGATCTATTTTCGACGTTGTTTGGACGTGTAGGTAGCGTTATGTAATTGACGAAACCGTTTGAATAACATTAAGTTTGAGAGAGAGTTTGCCTGATTTGTAATGTTCTCGTTGGAGAGATCAATGTTGAAATCACCCGCAATTATTACTTTAGAGTTAAGAAAGTGTGTTTTGATAATGTTCTTAAGGGCATTTATGAACTCTGTTTTAGATGAATTTGGGGGTCTATAGACTCCCATTACAATTATTTTATTCGATTTTATTTGTACGCTAGTTGCTAGTGCCTCTATGTGTGAGTTGACAGTTGAAATTATTACTTCATGGGATGTATAAATGCCATTTTTTAAGTAAAGTGAAACACCTCCACCCCGTTTGTTGGATCGAAATGCATGTGTTTCAGTATATCCAGGGATCGGATATAACCCGTTGTTATGTTCATTCAGAAATGTTTCGGTTAGTACTATGCAGTCAATTGAGATATTTTGGTAACTTAGATAGTCCAGAAAAGTATTGTGATGTTGTTTAAGACTTCTGATGTTGTGGTGGAGAAGAGAGAAGTGGCTCAGTTCAGGTGTCTTTTGGTGTTTCAATATGTCCGGATAGATATATTTTCAGAGGCTACTGGAATTATGTTTGAGAGTGAAACATCAGAGTGGCTTCCGTGAACATTGTATATCCGTAACAATAATACTACTACTACTACCACACTACTACTACTACTACCACTACCACTACTACTACTACTAATAATAATAATAATAAATAACAATAATAATAATAATAATAAACCGTATTAATAATAATAATTATAATAATAATAATAATAATAATTAATAATAATAATATATAATAATAATAATAATAATAATAATAATAATTACAAAAAATAAAAAATCCTAAAAATATAACAATTTAAAGTATTTATAAACTTTATAGTGTCGATTTTAATTAATAGACAATTGTAGGCAAATTATATGTAACAAAGTTAACAGATAAATGACCCCAGGTGATAATTCAATATCCTAGTGCCGTGGTATAACTAAAGATTTAAACAATTTTGATCGAGCGAGGATAATAATTTGGTGTCATATGGGTCAATTGTGAGAATTTAAGCTTTGTAGGATCATTATAATTAATGTCACTTATTTTAATGATATTAACAATAGATGATAGATAGATAGAAGATAGAATAGTGTGTGTGTGTGTGAAGAGAGAGAGAGAAAGAGAAGAGAAGAGAGAGGTGAAGAGAGAGTGAGAGAGAGTGTAGAGAGAGGGAGAGAGAAAGAGAGATAGATAAAGTACGAGAAGGTGAAGAGAGAGAGAGAGAGAGAGAGAGAGAGAGAGAGAGAAGAGAGAGAGAAATAAAGCATTTGATAAAGAGAAAGAGAGTGAGTGAGAGAGGAAGAGGTAGAGTGGGAGAGAGAGGTAGAGCGAGAGAGAGTGAGAGAGAGATAGGAGAGAGAAAGAGTAAAGAGAGAGAGTTTTAAGAGTTAGAGGGTGAGAGAGAGAGTGGGAGAGAGTGTGAGAGAGAAGGGAGTGAGAAGAGAGAGGGAGAGAGAGGAGAGAGAGAGAGAGAGAGAGAGAAGAGAGAGGTAGTGTAAGTGTGTGTGTGAGAGAGAGAGCGAGAGAGTGAGAGAGAGCGTAAGAGAGAAGTGAGAGAGAGGAAGTGTGTGTGTGTGAAAGAGAGAGAAAGTGAGAGAAGAGAGGGAAGAGAGAGAGGGAGTGTGAGAGAAAAGGGAGTGTTAGAGAGAGAGTTAGTGGTGAGAGGGAGGGAGGGAGAGAGAGAGTGAGAGGGAGTGTGTGTGAGAGAGAGAGAGAGAGTGATGAAGAAGAGCAGAGAGAGAGAGAAGAGAGATAGAGAGAGTGGAGAGATAGAGAGAGAGAGAAAGAGAAGGAGAGGGAGTGCGTGTGTGAGAGAGAGTGGGAGTGTGTGTGAGAGAGAGAGAGAGAGAGAGAGAGAGAGAGAAGAGAGAAGAGAGAGAGGGAGGTGTGTGTTTGTGAGAAGAGAAGGAGGAAGAGAGAGAGAGGATACAATACTTAATAATAATAATATATTGGATAAAAAATAATAATAATAATAATAATAATATAATAATAATAATAATAATAATAATAATAATAATAATAATAATAATTATAATTATAATAATAATTATAATAATAATAATAATAACAATAATAATAATAATAATAATAATAATAATAATAATAATAATAATAATAATAATTATACTTCGAATAATAATAATTGCGACTGTTATAATTTTTTTTATAAATAAACTCACGACCCTACTTATAACATTTTTTAACCAGATGGAGAAACATTACAGTTTGTTATATAATTGTCCAATTCCGTTTCGTCTTTAATTTTTAATGTGTCGCTCAGCGAGTTTTGTTTAATAAATAGGTTTCCATTTTTTATATAACAAGTTTTAATGAACTGAGGATGATCCTTCTTTATTGTTAGAGCTTTAAATAATAATTTCTTCTTTAGTGGAGTTAAAAATTCATTCACAAAGGTGTTTTTTGGTTTTAATTGAACACAAGCTTTGAAGATATTTGATTTTAAGTTACCAACGTTGATTTTAAATCTCAATGACCGTTTGTCTGTGACGTCATTGGCACGCTTTGCCCCAAGCCTGTAGGCATCAGAAATTTCAGAGGGTTGTATTTTTATGTTTAATTTTCGTTCGATAGTGTTGATTACAGTTAATTTACAATTCTCATTCTCACTTCCGGCAGGTATTTCACTGCCACTTAAAACCAAGACATTTTTAATATTCTCTTGCTGGAGGTGTTCTTGAATTTGTTCAATGTTTTGTACTGCAGCTTGCATTTCAGATAAATCTGGTATTTGTACTGGAGCTTGCATTTCAGATAAATCTGGTATTTGTGAGACAGGATTTGACGCATCTTTGCTTTCGGATTCTAATTTGTTCAATTTACGTTTCAATTCTGCGATTTCTTTATCTTTATCCTTATCTTTTTGTTTATTAAACTCTTTAAATTCCTGAAAAGCAATTTTGATTGAAGTCACTTCACTTTTTAGATCGTTTATGGTTGCTAGCAAGTCAGAATAATCGGGAGAATCTATTTGCCTATTGGGGAATGGGGAGGGAAGTGTGAGGGATATTGGAGAGTCGGACAAATTAAGGATTGCGTTTTCTTGAGATTCTGATAAAGTTAAATTTTGGAGGGAAAGATTTGTCTGGTCTTCCTCTGTTTCGGAGTTGCCAATTATATGATTATTTTTATTTCTCTTTTGGTTTCCATTATTGTTTTTGTTTTTGTTTCCATTGAAGTTATTAATAGCATTAGAGTTTGTTTTAATTCTAGTATTAACGTTACTTTTGTTGTTGTTATTAGTGCTAGTATTGCAGGGGTTTTTGCCATTGTTATTTTTGACTTCATTGTTGACATTGCTGCTGCTGGCATTGGCACCATAGTCGTTATTTCTAGTGTTAGCCATTTTGGATGACTTGTAAATATGATAGTGGCTAATTTTTGAATATTTGTCTCTAAATGGTATTTCAAATCTTTTAAGTGGCACTATTTGATTTTAATTAAATACACTTATAATAATTGTTGGGGCACATAGATTAGCACTTAGCACATTGTTTTAAATCGAACAACACAGGAGAGAAAGGATAACGCTTCCGCTCTCGATGGCGTCCACTCTTAATAATGGAGTGGTCCAGGAAAGGGATGTCTGGAGGAAGACCCTTGCGCGACTGACAGGATGAAAATCCTTTCTGGGAGAGGAAGTTAAGAAAGAAATATATATATATATATATATAATATATATATATTAACTATATATATATATATATATATATATATATATATATAATATATATATATATATATATATATATATATCTGCCTTATAACGTGCTTTTATCCCCTTCTCAGAGGGGTAACACGGAGGACAACAGGAAACAAACTTTTTAAGGCTGGCTATCCCAAGCCTGTCACCACCAAGTGTTGCAGATGAAGTTTTAATCTTTGCCCAAGAAGATAAAACTCAGATTGCTATGAGGAGGATTGAACCAGCGTCCTCGCATGAGAGTCGGCGAGTCAACCTCATACGCCACGAGGCGTTATT
>JABUQX010051927.1:0-12500 GCA_015478945.1 Trachelipus rathkii
AATTGAATGAATGGTTTTCTGAGTATTTGCGAAAGAAAGTAAAAACACATCTAAACAACTTCAATGAGGCTAAAATATTATCACATGAAACCATACCCTTGTATGCTTTACGGTTACAGGGTTTGGCTGAAATGGGATTTCCGGGGTCGGATGTGAAAAACCTGAAAATGGTGCGCGAAAAATTAATCAATAGTACACCATTAAAAGTACAAGAAAATGTACAGGCATCCATTACTGTATGTGAAATTGCTTTGGCAGGAGCTCCCTTGAGCTGGGATGCATTAGTAAAAATCATCACACAACACTATACTAGCTATATGAACAACGGACATATGTCATCGTCAGCGACTCCACAAATACCAGCTCAAGAAACAACTCCTGAGACTTATTCACCTGAGGTGATTGATATCTCCAATGCACAACCCTATACAACCCTACAACAAAATTATCCAATACAAACCCAAGAATATTATAATCGTCAAGCAAATATAGTGCCTCAGGGATATCCGACTTACTCATATCCTCAACAGCCAGTGGACAATTTTTTCCTTCTCGTCACCCGAAGCAATTCCGAGGGTGTGCGCACAACAACTTATGAAATAGCGACTTTCGCAAACGTGGTAGCTAAACCGGCCGAATCTCTCCACATTTAATAATAACGCGCTCTAGATCTAGTGTCCTGCCAAACTCTCCCGTATAATCGAACATATTTTATCCCTCTTAGAAAGGTCAAAAATTCTTCCTAAGGCAAGGGAACGCCTGTCACAACAACAACCTAATCGTCCTCAAGGTAATACTCAGCAGTATCAACAACAACAACCTAATTGGCCTCAATGGAATAATCAACCACAACCGTTACAACAACAACAAACCCAACAAACCAACACAACAACCATGGTGGGCCGGAAATAACGTCTCTTGTAAATATTGCAAACAGCAAGGACACCATGTAAAAGATTGTCCATCGAGACCTTATTGCCACTTTTGTGGTAAAAGAGGGCATATCATTGAGGAGTGTTACGCAGAGAAAAATCAATGTATTAGATGTAAAGAACACGGGCACATTGTCCAAAATTGTCCTCAACGAACCGAACAGATGAAATGACTCAACTCTGAGATGTCCTTATTGTCAAGGAAGTCACTTGGGCATGGATTGTCCTCAGAGATCCACTAAACGTTCAAAAAACTAGCTCACTCTGTGGGAAGTGATCCGCCCACAGAGGTAAACTTACCTGTCAAAGAGACTCCTAAGCCCCAAAGACAGAAAGAGCGTGTGAAGTCAACTGAAGGGTCACAGTTGCCTCCACCTCAGCCCTCAATGTATGACGAAACGGAAGATTCCGACTCTGAAGTTATCTCGGAATTGTTATAAGTTAACATTCCTAATCAGGAATTGGATAATATATTAGACCCTTTTAAAACCCCTCAATGCAAGAAAACCCCAATCACTAAGAATTGATTCGTCCAAGTGCGAAAAAATACTACTACTTTACTCACCATTGATTCAACTCCTCTTAAGATACTGTCAGAATCCTAGGCCTTATTTCCGTTTCTTTTTCCCACTACAACTGCATCCATGCGGACCGGACGCACTCTACAACTTAGAAATTTATCAACATCTTCACCAGATACTCTTGTCATAGGAGTTATAATAGATAACTCCTCTCAAACTCCACTACTAGAGGCTCTCGTAGATACCGGAGCTTCAGTTAGTATTATAACAAACAGAACCTATAAATTACTAGATCCTTCAAAATATCCTATGCAGCCTACTGAATATGTTAGTATCCGTGGCATCGGTGATGTCATTTTTGGAGTTTTGGGGGCTGTTACGTTATCATTGCAACTTTCTAACAATTATAAAACACAATCTAGGGATTTTGTAATAGTTCCAGATGAGGTGGTTTCCTATGGAGTAGTCATTGGATATGATCTCTTACGAATGGAAAATATTCTGCCAGACTTGGCCAACAAAGAATTAATAACTAGACATAATAATGTCCTAACGATTATAGCAAAGGATATTAGAACGGCAGAGGGACAGGAACATGCTGCTAAGTTAGACAAAGAGGTAATTATTCCACCAAATGGAGGAGTTACGGTATCTTTAAATCCGAAAGAGTTATTTGGAAATCTTTCTGAGTCTACACTTTTATTGTTCACTCCTAATGACAAGAATCACTTTGTGATGGACCATGCGGTCGTACCGTACTCCCTGGAAACTCCTGTGTTTCTTTGCTATAACCTTTCTAATCATATAATCAAAATAAAATCTGGTTACCCACTAGGGTCATTTTCTGTTCTTTCTATAAATCCTACTAAATCAGTTCCTATAAACATGGTCGAAATAACACAAAAACCTCAAAACACGTACCAGGAATGGACATCTGACAATCTCGGAGAGGCTTTTGAGCTTGAATCAACAGACCTAACTAAAGAACAAAAGGATCAATTAATACAACTCTTACTCAAATATCCAACTGCCTTAAGTCTCGGAGATGCAGATGTAGGGTGCACCTCTATCCTCAAACACTCAATCGAAACTCTTATAGACAATCCTATATGTGAACCCGTCAGAAGACTTCAAGGTCCTATCTTATACGAGGTGGAGGAAGTTTGCAGAAAACTCGAAGCTGAAGGTATCATCAGACAATCATTTTCTCCATACTCAGCACCGGTAGTACCCATCAGAAAACCTGATGGAACTATGCGATTATGCATAGACTATCGTAAATTAAATTCCATCACTAAAGGAGACTCCTTTCCCATTCCTAATCTGATAGACACCTTATTTAGCCTTCAAGGCAAGCAATATTTTTCAACTATTGACCTTATAAAAGGATACTATCAGGTTGAAATGGCGGAAGACAGTATCGAGAAAACTGCATTCTCCACTCCGTTATCCCATTGGGAATTTCTCAGAATGCCGTTTGGCGTTAAAAACGGACCAGCCACGTTCCAGAGAGCCATGCACTTGGTTTTGAGTCACCTTTCCTGGGAAGAAGTCATGATTTATCTGGACGATGTGCTCATCATCACTAAAACCTTTGCGGAACATTTGGCAGTATTAGAAGAGGTTCTAATTGCATTCCGAGTTAACGGCTTCAAACTAAAACCCTCAAAAACTCACTTACTACGGAGAAAAGTCAATTTCCTGGGACACGTAATTTCAAGCGAAGGAATGATTCCTTTAGAAAAGAATCTCCAGGGAATTAGAGGATTTAAAGAACCAACAACAGTCCGACAAGTTCGACAGTTTATGGGACTGGTTAACTTCTACCGTAGGCACATTCCGAACTGTTCAGTGATTGCAAAACCCCTGTTTGACCTATTGAAATGTAAAAATAATATCCCATGGACTGACCAATGCCAACAGGCCTTCAACAAACTTAAAGAACTTTTAACTGAACCACCCTTACTAACCTACCCAGATCGCTCAGACAAGGCTCAACCACTCTTACTTTACACCGATGCATCGGGAATAGGTGCAGGAGCCTGTCTTAGTCAGGTCCAGAATGAAGTAGAAAAACCAATTGCATATATTTCAACTGTATTTTCTAAGGCTCAAAGGGGGTATATCTCATCTTTTCATCACTCATACATACTAGAATCTACATTTTTACTTACCTTTACAACCACCTATCTTGAACTATTGAACATATTTTCTTCTTGCGTCTGTCCTTACTTATTTATCTTACACTTAAATGTACTTACATTTATACTTACTAAAGCATGAGTTTTTTTAGCACATCCTAGCTTGACTTCACTTGCACCACTTGCTTAAAAATCCTCTTCTTGAGTTTCATTTAAAAAGGTTTATGAAGGTTTACTACTGATTATAAACATATCTTAGGTAATAACCAACTTTATTTATCTTTATTTGCTTACCAAACTTTGCTATTATTTACCTGCTAATCCTGCTTATATTTTTTTCATATTGCACTGCATGGAACCTGTGAGCCTTTGAATTTTGTTTTGTCTGAGTTCATCTCGTTGCACAGCATCCAACTTTCCTCTCCTGCTTGTTTTTCCAGAGCATTTATAGATTTAATTAAAAGACCAAGATTGCTAGTGGGGAACTGGTTATAAGAAGAGGTGAGTCTTGGTGACTGCATTTATTTGTTTGATCTAATCTTATCGAAAGTATTTCCACTGTATTAATTATCTTGTTATATCACACTTTTCTAACTCAATATACACAAATATATATATATATTATATATATATATATATTATATATATATATATATTATATATATATATTATATATATATATATATATATATATTATATATATATATATATATCATAATATATATATATATATATATAATAGTATATATATATATATATATATATATATATATATATATATATATATATGTTGCGGAGAGAAGCACGCTGGGACCGAACAATCGTACCCGACTTTGAGGTGCCTCTCTCCACTCTTTCTCGTAGAGTCGAAGGTCGAAGAAAACGAAGATTTCGAAGGTCAAAATAGAAAATAATAGGTCGATGAGATTTTTGTGATGTTCAAAAGAAGTGGTTTGAATGTCTAGTAAGCACAGGCAACCACCTGACACCATCAGGTTTAATACGGAGCAGGTTAGGCCTTCTCCGTAACGGAGGGAGTTAATCACGGGACTCCGTTGGCCTGCTTACTTGATGACAATTCAGAGAGGATTGTGAACTTTTATAATATATAAACAATTGTGATAACAATCTACAGATCTTACCCAGAAGATAATATTTTATAATTATATAGCTCGTTTCCGGATCTTTCTATCGTTGGAGACTAATCAGATATTTTCAGTAGTAAAGAATAATATTGCAGTAAAGAATAAAAGATCAAAGGATATTGATACACCATGAAAAAGTTTTTTACTATACTCGCTCAGAATAAACAGTGGGATGTTTGTGAAGAATTAATATATAACACAAATCCAACCCCAACAATATAGTAATAGTAATAAAAGGAATTGAAGTTAAATAGAATATATACTATAATTAGTTAATATACATTGGTAAAATATACAAAGGGTCCAATGTATCAAATATGTACAAGAGCTCAGACAGCTCTGGAATCAGAATCGAGAGTGGAAACCGAACGCTTCCAAATATTGCTCATGCATATGAAGTTAAAGGAGAATCAGAAATTCAGACTCAACAAAGATAAATATATGATGACTTAACTGAGTTTGACGGGGAAAATGGGTCCAATTGAGAAGTATGATTCAGGAATGAATCACCACTATATAAAGGACGACGAAGGAGAAAAGATTCAGGATGAATCCCAACGTTAAAATTGGCACGAAGTAAGATTCAGGAATGAATCCCAACTTCGAAACAATCACACGAAGAAAGACTCAGGATGAATCCAAGCTTCAAAATTTAGGAAAGGATTCAGGATGAATCCCAACTTCAAAATGGCACAGAGAAAAGATTCAAGAATGAATCCCCTCATAAAAACTTCACAAACAGTAATTGGTATTTGCATCATACTTTCTAGTTACATATTTTATATTCAAAGCATGATTACATGAATCTGTGTATGTTAAGAAACCTACCCTGGTAATGTCCAAAAGGGGTTTCTTCAATGGGGACAATAGTGATGTCAATGGCTCCTACAAGACAGTAAACTGTAAACAAAGTGTCAAGTTTACTATCTTCAATATCAATACATAAGGTTACAGTCATTAATTTAAATAGAATTACAAAATTTAATTAAGGTTCATTATTTGTAACTACTAACCTTGAAAATAGATATAAAGTCTTTTCAAGGTCTTCGATGGATTCAATTTGGGAACTGAGAACAACTACGGATCTCATACAATCATATGTTCCTCAGTATTTATCATTGGTTTTATTTAAATATACAATATTAAAAAATAGTTTATTAAAACTAATATAATTAATTATCATGTTTTTTTTTTGTTTTTGTTTTGATTTTTTTTTTTTTTTTTTTATGTTTTTTTTTTTTTTTTTTTTTTTTTTTTTTTTTTTTTTTTTTTTTTTTTTTTTTTTTTTTTTTTTTTTTTTTTTTTTTTTTTTTTTTTTTTTTATTTTTGTTTTTTTTTTTTTTTTTTTTTTTTTTTTTTTTTTTTTTTTTTTTTTTTTTTTGTTTTTTTTTTTTTGTTTTTTTTTTTTTGTTTTTTTTTTTTTTTTTTTTTTTTTTTTTTTTTTTTTTTTTTTTTTTTTTTTTTTTTTTTTTTTTTTTTTTTTTTTTTTTTTTTTTTTTTTTTTTTTTTTTTTTTTTGTTTTTTTTTTTTTTTTTTTTTTTTTTTTTTTTTTGTTTATTATAATATGTTTAAAAGTTATTGTTAATTTTTATTACATATATATTGTTATATGATATGCTGTAAGTCTTATTGTTCTTTGTAAGTTGATTGTGTGTTTCTTGTTGTTCTTGAAGGGTTTAGTATCTTTCTTACGAAGTGTAATGAGAGCCATGAGTGATGGAGCTCTTAGATGAGGACTATAGGTAGAGCAGGAGTAGAGCGTACAGTGTGCGTGACAAGTTCAGGCTGGCGTCTGTACAGCGGATCATTAAATAAATGTGTCATAATAATTGGTGTCTCCAGAACTTGTCGAGTTAGAAAAATACACGGTGCTCGTTTGAATAGTTTGTGTATTTAAGTGATAGTGTTAGACTTTTATGGAGTTGTATTTATTTGATAAATATCATGTGGTGTAGAGTTATTTCCAAGTTTTTTGATGTATGTCTTTATCCTGTTATTCGGATTTTTTATTTCTTGTCAGCGAGTGGCATGACAGTGGTGATTTTTATTTCAATTTGTTTTGAGTATCGTCTTCTGTTTTATCTATGATTATATATATTATTTTATATATTATTTCTTATATGATGGACTATGTTGCTATGTTAATTGATATGAATATTATTGGTTTTCGTCATTGGAGTAAGACATCTATTTTTAATTAGTTATAATTTCGTGTTTTGTTTATTTGATTTTATTGGATGTTAGATGAGTATTTGTATTTATTATTGTACTATGTTTTATTTATTATTATTTTTCTAGTTTACTTAGTAGGATTTTATTGTATGTATATAATGGATAAGATGAAGAGTAAGATTCGGACTATATAGGTAGTATGATTTATGAAGTGCGTTTAGTACGAGTTTCACGCGTTAAGACTGTTCTGTTAAAGTAAGGCAACCGAGCTATCCGACCGCCAGCAGCTGCGTATTAGAAGCGCGTTCAGGTATAGTTAAGGAAAATAGCGAGAATGGTACGATAGAACTTTCTTGGTGGTCGGAACAATCGGGGATTGTGGTATGGATCCGAAGGAATCTAACTATTACTGATTTGGTCAGATCGTTATGATTCCTGTTTATCATAGTGCTGTATGCGAGTACCGGCGGTGGTTGTTCTTTTTATTCTATTTTATTTCTGTTTCTTTTTTCTTCTTATTGGAGTTCAAACTCCAGTTGTTTTGTGTCAGAAGGGTCTTTGGACTTAAGTGCAAAATTCAACGAGTGCACAATAATGATAGCTAAATATTAGTGACCTCTGTCTTGATCACAGGATGAAAGACTTCACAGATGCTGACATTAATGTAAAGGTAAGAAGTTAAATATACTTACGGGTTTCACAAGCCCCTTACCTGAAACATTATTCATCATAACTAAGATACCCTAGACATATTAATGTTTAGGCCTATAATATCATTATATACCATAATAATGATAAATATCATATGCGTGATATAATAATTTAGAGAACTCTCCTCCAACTTGGGAGGTTGAGGAGTTTTTATTGCCTGTGTATCAATGTAGTAACATATTTGGCTCATATGGTATAATATTGTTCAATTCTATATTGTAAAGAGTATAAGGTGGTACTTTCTATATTTAAAAAAGCAAGCCTTAAAAAAAGTGAATAGTCGCCTCAAAAATGAACAACAAGAATAACTTTACCTGCTTAAGTCCAGTGCACACTATTGTGCAAAAGGGTAAGTTTTTGTACTTGTCCAAAAAAAATAGTTAAATACTTAGAACATTAGAAATAAGAATTGACAGTGAAGAAAAGCTGGTGTGTGGGCCGTCAAGACGTCGCTCAATTCAAGCCAATTCCTAAACCAATCCCAAACATACATGTTCATGATGAGTGATGGCCGGGCTAAATTCCGAGAAGCAATCTCTATGGCTTAAGTCATAATCTACTAACTTAATTAACTACATTATAGTATACACAAAGTCTGCAACTAAAAGGAAAAAAATATATAGCTAAAGTACATGCTGACCACACTACAAGTCTAATAACTTTATAGGTATACATTGCAGTTTTACCTTAATACTATCTTGTACCTAAAAGACCCGCCAATTTGGCTTAGTCAACATATATATATATAGTATATTTTTGATACATGTACCTTCAATACCTATCCATATACCGCATTTCCAATCCTTCTTAAATGTTGCAATCGAGTAATCATCTAGCAACTCTCTCTGTGGTAAACCATTCCTATAATACTTAACTAATCTTATTTACTGAATGAATGCTTTTTCTTAATTTCTTTTTAAATGCCCCCTGGTCTCCGTTTTTCTGTGTCTCTACTAGAAAATTTATTATCCTTCTGGCATATCATAGATGTAAAATATTTTGTAGACTTGTTATTCATGTCTCTCTGAAGAAATTAGCCTTTCCACATAAAAATATCTTTAACCTCTTTCAGGCCATCCCTCATAGCTCTTAACCTCAAACCAAAATCATTCCTTGTTTCTCTATATTGGCTACCTCTCCTAGCATTAAATAAAAGGGCCAAACTTGTGCACAATACTCTAATACTGTCCTAAACATATCTATTACTTATAACTTCCTTGCTCTGTATAACAACATTGCAGATTGTATTATGCCTCAGCAATCCTTATTTATTTAAATTCCTTGCTTAACTAACATTCTGGGATTTAGCTACTTCAATTAACTGCTTATAATCGACGCTTAAATCTTTTTCTGTCCACAGATCCATAGTCCAGCCATCCCTCATTGCATATTCATAGTTTAATAATATATGTAAGTGAGTATGGGTGGACGTTTTGCTGTAGTAAACCGTGACCAGAGGGGGGCGTCGACGAGTGTACTGGGATCAGCCGGTGGCATCCCCCGCTTATAGTGTATTATGCAATGTCATTATTATGTCATGCTTGGCCGATGGTGTTTGAGGGAGCTAAGGCGCGGGGAGCAGAGCGCGAGTATGAGCACTCACTGTATAGATAGTGTGCGCTGAGTTATCAATGATACGTCATCGGTTGATGAAAGGTATTTGTATACATTCCTCTCGACATGTATTTCCCTTATACTTTGGAGGTAGAGGGTGCGTGGCAGCTGTTGTGTAGGGTAATAGACAGCTGTTGCGTATATTCTAGTCTGCTAAATTTAGAAACCTTGAATTTAATTCCCTTGGTCTTATGAGTGAATAGTAGGTATCGATGACGATTGTGAGTAGATAGAGACCGTGATTCAGCTATTAGAGGTACAGGCTGTAGGTCATAGTGCTTACGAGTACGCTGACGTCAGGGGATGTAGATTGCGTGGGAATGCTAGGGTATGTCGTGTGTAGATTCTCGATGACGTAAGTAGACAGGGTTGTTAAGCTGCTGTAGTCGTTAATAGTATTTGATTAGCGTGATACTAGATCCTATGATCACTAGCGGTGTGTGGTGACTATTATATTATATATATATTATATATATATATAAGGCTAGGTGGCTCAACTGTATGTATATGTGAATGGACGTTGTGGATCAACTGTAACGATTAGATAGATGATTGATGAAGGTACGGAGGTCTTTATTATAGATGTTAGAGGTCTGTGCGTGAGCTTAATTATATATTTATATATATATATATATTATATTATATATAATAATATATATATTAATTTATTTATTATATATATTATATATATATACTTATATATTATAGTAATAATATATATTATTTTATATATTATTATATATATTTATGATATATATGAGTGTATACATATGAGGTGTGGACGGGAGCATAGGGACAGTCGATGGAGGCCAGCAGCTCAGAAGCACCGCCTGTGTGGGACATTAATGACGAAAGCTCTGAGGGTAGATATCGCAACGATGCACCTTGATGCTATCCATAGTTGTGTCCTTAGATTCTCTCATTTTTTATACTGTGAGTCATCGCGCGGAGATGCGCTTTATCTATTCTCACACCACCGTCCGGCTCCGGTACGATGAATGAGAGAAGTCGAGGTTGTAGGCCGAAGCAGGTAATCTCGGATCCAGTTGTCCTGATCTATGAGGCGGGATGTTTGTGTACTCGCACCTATCCATATTTGAATAATTCCTTCTCAGTCCTTTTATGTGGGAACCTTATCATAATTTATGCTTTGCTAATATGTCTAAAGTATATATAAATCCTTGGATCTCCTCGGTCAATGCAGTCAGTAATTTGTTATTTCCATAAATTTCATAAAAAGTTTGGTCTGTACTTAGTAAACCTAGGAACGGCCAGGCATGCTGGTAGCAGCCACGACCGAGGACGGAACCATACGCAGAGGTGACGCTAATGGATCGCATAGAGTGGGCACCTGCGGAGGGGCATGATAGTCGCATGGAGACAGGATAAGGCCTTAAGATCCAGTATGGAGTTCTCGCTGGTGACGGACCCAATATTCCTCGCACTTAGTGTGGCTTGTTACTATGGCATCCATTTTTCCCAAATGAACCGTTTACGAAGGCTGCGAGCGGAGACATTGTTAGGTTTGGCGGGGCTATGTCAGGCTGGTGACGAAGCCTGGTCAGGTGTTGATTCGTCGAACGAGGTTTGATTGACGTGGATCATGAAATTTGGATGTAGCATGACGGTGCCATAACGTGTTGGATCGTATCACGTATAATTATCCTCATATCTTTCCTGTACTGGACGGGCTGTGGACCTACGACGGCTTTGTGTATCTCATACTGACACACACGCGCACCATGCAGCTGATATGGTCGATGAGTAGGCTGGTGATTCGATAGTTGGTCCGATAACACCGATCGACTCGTTACGTGTGAAGCGCAGCTTAATGTCTTTAGCATGATTTTTGCTTGTTTATATATGTGTTGGTTTCGTGTGGTGATGTTATAGTCTTTGATGTAAGTGAAGCTTTCTCGAATGTTTGTGATCGGGGAATATTTATCTATGGGCAAAGTCGGTGTTGCGGCGTGTTTGCTATTGTGATTGTGAGTGTGTTGATGCAGTTAGCACTTGATAGGAGTGTATGGGCTCACAGGATTATGGTCCGATACGAGCTGTCTGGATTCGTGGGAGCTTGTTGTGGTATGCGTATGCGTAGCTGGGTGGAGGTACATTCGACAGTAAATGTTTGTAGAATCGGCTTATAAGTACTCAAATATATCCAGTTGCTTGCGATAATGCTGGTACTACCATTTTTTCTCTTTTCAGATAATTCTATAGATGCCTTATTTTCTCCTAAGGTACCTTATTCGTACTTAGGTATCTAGATATTATACTTGGTTCTACAGGTGAGTGTTCAGTAATATTACGTTATTTTTTTACGATTGCACCTCAATTCAAATTCCTGAACCTATTTGTTCAGTGCATACCAGAAACTAATAGTCTCCAAACCATATCTAATCTTTCCACAGTAAACATTGAAGCAAATAAGCATTGAAAATGTTGACCACTCCTTATCTGAAACTCACTAATTTTCATCAATTTTAATTGGACCAATTGTCCTATTCTTCTTTTTAAATTTATAAAAGCTAAAAAACTTCTTCAGGTTCTTATTCCTATTCCTTCTAAATTAATTTCTGCCTCTCTCTCTTTGCCTTTCTATTGATTGGTTAATTTCTACTTTTCCTATAATTTTCTAAATCATCCTCACATATTGACTGGAGAGATCCCGAGCTGGAGATGCCGCGAGTTGATGACTTTTATGCAATCGTAACAATAGGTGAGGAGAGTATCGCATACACAGGATGGGTGCATACAGTATTTCAATTGAATTTTCTCTCTATAAGTTCTATGGCGTCGTTGTCCACCTGAGGAAAGGAGGACCCAGGGGCGAGTTGTCGACTCGCTATTTTCGAGGCGTGCCACGCATTTATGCCTGTGTGAGTCTCCGAGATGGGGTGTTATATTTGTTTAAAACATAAAACTGCACTAGAATAGAGTTCCGATTAAATTTGCCTTAATAATGTTCCCCGAATGAGGTAGACAGTTTTGGTGCCTTTGAACTCTTTATCGCTAGTCAGATATATATAACGTAAGCATATCAAAAATTATAGGTAAGAATCGCTCAATTTTCAGTGGAAAGTCAAAGTGTCTTTATCTTATAACTTGCATTTTGGGGTTGCACATTGATATGAAATCTAATTATATTATGGTCACCTTACAGTCCTAAATTCAGGCCTTCGCAGCTGCAGCGTCTAACACTCACATTCGCTATCACCATTACCTCTTCATATATAGGATGAGATTTATAAACGAAGATTA
>JABUQX010051927.1:17500-38680 GCA_015478945.1 Trachelipus rathkii
ATGGGACTTAATTAAAGGTTTCAAAAAATTGAATACCTAGACATAAACCCTACATATTTTACATCTTTAAAGAATATTTTACATCGTTAGGGCTATTTTGAGCCACTGGACCGAATTGCCTCACCCCACGTGGTCCGAATAGCCCCACGTGGACCAAATTAACCTGAAGCTAGCACCTCCGTTTTACGGTGGTATGTATACTATAATATATATATATTATATTATATATATTATAGTATATAATATATATATATATATATATATTATATACATTATATATTTACTTACTGTACTTCTGCCCCTGGCCCACCTCAATTGGAGGGCCACAGTGCTTCCAGGAAGCCGGCCACCGCTGCTTAGGCGGTTCATTGGCGCCACCAGGTCGAGAAGGGAAGATATAGAGAAGTCGGCAAGAGGGCGTCAAGGGCGGAGCACCCCAGGAGGAGGTGCACCATTGTGTCCTGGGAAATGTGACATCTGGTGCAGGTGGGGGAGGTAACATTGTCTAGTTTGAATTTATATTTATATTGTAAGAGTTTTGGGTGGTGACCTGATCTGCTCCGGGAGAGGTCAATTTGGCCTCTTCTGGACAGTGTTTCTTCTATAGGGGAAATTTTTGGGGAGGGGGAATTTAATAAATTGTTATTAGGGCCGGTTTTTGTAGGTATGTGTTAGTTAGTTGTGTATGAATATGTGTAAGCCATAACCTATTGGGGGGGGGAGGGGGAATAATGTTGTAGATGTCATTTTAGTTCCGTTGGGTCGATGTGGGGGGAGAATGTCATGTGTGTGCATAGGTAAGTCCTAATATTTTGGGGTTTTGTTTAGGGAGAGGGACTTATGTTACAGATGAAAACCTAATTGGGTGGGTGTGAAGATTGGTGGCAGATCGGGTGGTTAGGAGGGTGATGGGAGGATTTTGAAGAGGGGGAGCCCAGTCCAATTCTGTTGGAGAGTAAAACCAAGTTTCTAATTGTTGTAAATATTCTTGGGTGTGATGAGTGGCTATATTTAATACCTCTGGATGTTGGGAAATGAAGCTGATATCTATGTGATAAGTTTAGTGGATTGGTGGGTAGGGATGGGCAGGCCTGCTGTAAAAGATTGAAGAGGAATGGAGAGAGAATTGCGCCCTGTGGGACGCGTTTTGTAATTTAATTGAGTGGGAGAGATTGTTTTTGGGAGAACCTTGGCAAACGGTTAGTGAAAAAATTAGAAAGCCATTTTTTGTTGTTTAAAGTGTTGGTGAGGAGGTAAAGGGTCCTGTAGTTTTGTGGAGTGTTTGCTTTTAAAGCCAATGTTGGAAATGGGCTGGGAGGGTGATGGAGAGGGGAGATTTTTGTTTATATCAGTTTCTCCAGGCAGTTTACTGATGGAGGGAGGGAGGGAAAAATTGGGCGGTAAGAGGAGGGGGAGTTGGGGTCTTTATTAGTGTTTGGGTTTTGGGAGTATGAATGCTTGTTTTCCAGATTGAGGTATAGTAATTGAGTTGCCCATGGCAAGTTGTTGAAGATTTTCTGTGAAATAAGAAAGTGCTTTTTCACTTGAGGTGTATTTAAGACGTACGGTTAGGATTGAGGTCTGGTCTGTAGCTGGAGAATTTTCGAGGGTTTTTGATGGTTTCTGATATGCTTTCTGTTGTAAAAAGGGGGTGGGGAGTGTGTTTTTTTGTTTTTCCTGTTATTTGGGTGGGTTGGTTTGCGAGAAATGTTAGCATAATGTTTTTGCTAGGCGGTCTGATTGTTGTTTTGGAGAAGGGAAGGAGTTATCAGGTACAGGTTGGGTGATTCCGCGGGAGGGAGGTGGGTTGGTTTCGAGAGTTTTAAGTTTTTTGTAACTTGCAAGGTTTTCTTATTATAAAGCGTGAGATGTTGGATTGTAAATTAATCTGAAAACTTATTGGTGGTGTTGGTGTTTATGAGGTTGGTGGATGGTTATGATAAGGTTTGTTAATTTGGTTAGTGATGAGTGGGGTATATGGTCTAATTTTTTGAAGGGAGTTTCTTTGTTTTATGAGTTGGCTGATTTCAGGAGGGAGAGGTTTTGGGGTTATAGGAATTTCTTTGTGGCCTTTGAGTAATGTATAGATTACCTGATGTTGGTGATTAAGGTATTTTAATTGAATAATGGAGGTGTGTAGGGATGTTGTTTCATGGATTGTGGTTGGGTTAAATATGGTTCGATATGGTCAGTGAATGTTGGCCAGTTGGCTTTTTTGTAAGTTAGTGTATGTTAGTGATCTTTTTTGAGGGGTTTGATGGGGGGGAGTTTAGAGAAATGAGAATGGGAGGTGGTCTTGAGTGTTGGTCAGTGAGTGGTGTCCCAGGGTATTTTGGTGTAGATAAGGGAGGGGAGATATGTGACATCAGGAGGTGGGGATTGGTTTGCTTGGGGAGGGATTCGGGTGGGGAGGTTTTTGGAATTGGAGATATAAGACTTCTAATTTGTTTAAGGATATAATGGTTGCCTTCCCCCGCGGGGGTCAGAGGGAGTCCTTTATACCGAGGCAGAGTTGGTGAAGCGTTAAAAAATCACCATCGAGAAATAAGATTTGGAAATGTGAATGATATGATCGGGGGTGTGGAAGGTTGTTTGGGGGGGAATTTGGGGTGGTGCTGTGACGAAAGATTGGATAGATGTATAACAGTGGTCCTAATTCAAGGAGATGAACAAGAATTGGGATTATTATTAATGTCTCGGACAATAGAGTGGGAGGTGTAGGGTTGTGCTTGTGTAAGGGATGTCCTTGTGAATCAAGTGTTAAGAGGGAGTGTTTGAGTTGGTTGGGAGGGGAGAAAATGGAGTCGTAACCATAGAACGGGGGGGAGAGGGGTGTTTTGGAGAGGCATCTTGTAGGATAGCTATATGAATGTTGTGTTTTTTTAATTAGGAAATGATCGAGTTCTATGGATTTATTAGTTAGAAGCTGTTAATGTTTAATTGTAGTAATATTGCAGTGATGCTTGGGTATAGTTGTTTTTGGGAGGGAAGGGTTTTTTTAAATAGTAAAGGGGGGTGGGGTTACAGATGCGCAGGTGTAGCCTGTGTTATTTCTGGGAGGGTTCGAAATAGGGAGCAGGTTCGATGTGTACCATTTGTGGCAGTCCTTGACAAGATTTGGACAAAGTCCAACCAGTGTTTTGCAGATAGGGCATTAATAAAGGGGTTGCCCGGATTTGTCTCGTGCCGACATCTGCTGATTCGAAGGAGGAAGTTGAGTCGCCCCACTAAGAAGACGAAGGCACGGGATAGAAGAGGTTAGAGGCTTGAAACGACTATAGATGAATGAAAAGTGAGGCTCGAAAGAGTAGCACACTTAGTGAGTAAGCATAATAGGGCGACGTGGTGTTAATGGTAGACACTATAACGCGGCCTGAGCTTGTGGGGGCGGGAAGTAGCTTGGCTTCTATCGGTCGCAGTGTGAGCCCTCCTGGTGGAGGGGGGAAAGCGAGTGATCTTGCTGCCCACCCCCCGGGGCAGAAGTTCCATCCTCTTGGAGGAGTCCTACTCCGGGACATGAGTTTGGGTTCATGACAACACCATGGGAAGGTGTCATTCATCGGTACATATATATATTATATATATTATATATTTATATATATTATATATATTATATAATATATATATATATATATATGATATACTAATATATATATATAATTTATAAGTACTATATATAATATATACAGTCCGTCCATTGTAGATCTTGACTAATACCGTGGTTGGTAAAAAAATGTAACAAAAAAAAATTTAAAAATTACAATATAAATTTAAAATTATGTATATAACATAATGTTAAAGACAATTCAGTAAAAAATTTAAAATTGCAAAAATATTAAAGATTCTACAAGCGTATTTATGTTTCTTTAAAAAGAAAAAGAAAAAATATTTGTTGAGCTAGAAAAGTCCAAAAGCGTCAATTAGCCACATCACAATGTATTTATCAAAAAATAAAACGCTGCCAATGTACTATACAGATTCGAAACCCACCTTCATACTCTTACTCCCTATCAATATTCATTAGCAACTTCAAAGAACTATTTTGTGAGCAATTGGGTTAACTGTTAAAAATTCTAGATATTACAGTACTTAGAGCCTATTCAGCTTTATATATATATTATATATATAGTATATATATAATATATATATATATATATATATATATATAGTATATATAGTATATATATATATATATATATATATGATATATATATATATTATATTATATATATTAGTATATAATATATATATATATATATATATATATATATATAATTAATATATAATAATATATTTATATATATATCATATATATAGACATAGTATATATATATATATATATATATATATATATATGTAAGGGGAAGTAACGTCCACGGAATTGCGTTATTCCCCTCAATATATATTTGAAGAAAAATGATTATGAAAAAATTCAATAAATGAACAATAACAATTTACAACTACCTTCAATGAGTTAGCTTTTGTTCCTGATGGATGATGAACAAACTTCAACTTGAGTACAACTACAACGTCGGATAGCGAGACATTCGAAATTAATCTAACGTAGGGTATGTTCGCTGGACCTGAGGATTAGAGCGAGTAGCCACGTAACCTCAGGGGTGTAGAATTCATCCAAGACGCCAGACTCAATAAGATCTTTTTGTTTTTTTACTCTCTTAATACACTAATAAATCGTTTATGGTAGTTCAGGTAGATCAGAATATATTTAATGATTTAATATAAAAATAATAAATATTAATAATAAAGAAAATAAACTCCAGGATAAGGAAAAGATTATTATAACAATAACTTTACTGTGAAAAAGGGGTTTAAGGACAAAAAATAGGGGTCATGAAGTGGTCCCTATTTAAGAATAAGATGTAAATACTGGGTATTAGCTGGTTCGCAATAAAAAATAAGAAATCAATCCCACAGCTGAAATGCTGTATGACCCACAACTATGAACAAGTGTAATAAACCAGGAATTAATTTGACACCGGGATATGCAAAGTGTGGTGGTTCGTGTTTGTGAATTAACACTCGACAATCGCATACCCTTATCTTTGAATATATATATCCTGCTCTCCAAAAATGAATACTGTCGGCCTATTCTCACCAGCTAAGGTTTCCCTATTTATATTCGTCTACTCCTGTAGAAATTCCTCATAGGACAGAACGAATGCTCTTTATCTCCTTTTTCTTTTTTTCAGGTATCGATGAAGTGTAAAACGATGTAAACTTTCCAAGTCGGATGAATATAAGTGACAATTTCCAAGTGAACGAAAGGCTTCTATATTGGTAATGGTTTTCATATGACGCGTGGTGTTCAATATCAGGTAAGTTTCAAAGTAAGTTTGTAATTTAGTTTCAGTGTTAGACTTTGGTCTCAGCCCACGATCAGTTTAATCCCGAGAATAATTTTTTAGTGTCAAAACTGCTCCAAGAATAAGTTCAGCAGTGTGGATCTCAGCCCAAACCTTAGTTTTAAGGCTGGTCATCAGAAACTAGGAACAGTTACTCACAACAAGCGCGACCCAGAATGCAGTTCAAGGCTGTTCCACCTCAGCCCCAAAAATATTCTCACTTCAACGTTAGTTCCAAGCCTGAGAATTTGCTCTTGACCAAGATCCGTTCTCACGTTGGGTCCTCGAAGCCCAACCTTAGTCCCTATTAATCATAAATATATGAAAGTTACAATACATTTTTATCTAAGTTTAATCAATTGCTTTATCCAAAATTAGGTTTAACATAACCTTTATTGTATTACTTCATATAACATCCACACCGAGGGAACTATCCTCATCTGTGGATCTTCTGATGTTTGATGTGATGTTAGAGACTCTTCTGGTTTGTCAGAACAAGAAGTCTGCAAAATATTATTATGACTGTGTAAGTATTTCCCATATTCTATTAATAATTACATCTTTAAATATGAATTACTTGCATCAACTATCTGAATCACTTTACATTAAATTATATTAAATTAATTCTTTTCCTTTACAGATTTACAACACACCTGTGACGATAAGATGTTTTCCAACTGCATGATAAACGAATCAACTTCGGTACAGAGTTCAATCCACGATTCACAATGTTTTTACAGTTGGAGAATTAATAAATAAAATATTCTCCCATGAAAAATAACTTATGAATACAAATTAAATTTTATGAATACAAACTATTAATATCATGAAAACAAATTTACAAATATTTCATCAGTACTTCTGTAATATAATAACACCGGTTAGTAACATTCCAATTTCACAAGTTTTGAAAATAAATACACCATAAATGATAAATAATAATGAAATATGAATAATAAAAATTATAATATACAATTCATAAAACTCCAGCATTTAGGCTCAAGGTTCATGAAAGAAAGAACAGCTCGCCTTTATTCCCCCCCCTCCTCGAAAATAAACAATAAAATTGAAGGCCCGCCCCCCTTTAATTTCAACCCATGAATACACTGATTATGAAAGGGTGGTAGGATAATGCTGGAGTACAATGACTATGTTTATGAAAATTGAACCAGCTAATAAATAATAATGATGACTGCATTTGAACAACACAGTCATATAATGGTAACAATGATTTATTTAATTATATACAATTTAATATATTCATTTTCAATGATGTATCCAAGAGCGACATTATAAGATATAGCATCTTCTTTTGCCATAAAATCTTGCAATGGTCTTAATTACTTTAACTGTTTTTCTGATCAGTACATCGTAATCTACATTTGGAGTTATAAAAGATCTTATAATTGATATAATCTAAGCACATTTTGCTCATTTCCGTTCTGGATGAAAATTCTCTTTCGTATTTTTACAATTTTTCTGATTAATGCTTTTCCATGCATACTAAAAACGGTGGCAAAAGTAACGGGCTTCCATGCAAACGGTGACAAAATAATGGCAATGAACAAAGTACAGTACCTAAGGAACCAAAATATAGTGATTAGTTGAGTGCATAAATGTAAATGTCATAAATAATAATTTATACTCGGCATCAATTAATCCTAATATGAAAATGAAAATCTAAACATCTATATTAATTTGATTTTAAACTTTTATAATCATCTATGAAGAGTCGATGAAGAAATTATTTACAACCCCTAAACTGAAAATCATGACTCTTATTATGAGCAATACACTAAAATGAGAACTTCAAGTATATCGATGACCAGAGTATTTTAAATTATACCTAACTGAGCATTCGAGATAACATATGCAATGAAAATTTTTTTTTTTTTTTTTTTTTATTAATTTTTTTAGAGCATTAAAGTATCTTGTAATTCATACAATTTACTAATTATTTTTCAATTTTATCATAACTTTTTAGTCCAACGACCTACCAAACATGGTGCAAGCTTAAGAACTCCAATTCGATATATTTTAATGAAAAAATATTTTAATTGATTTAATGAGTCAAGCTAGCATTAATTAGCCAAGAAAACCAAACCAACATGTTTAAAACATTATGCTTTGTTTACATGAATTGAACGACAAAAATAACGGTTAGTAAACTGAGAACCCAAAATTAATTTCTATTTTTTGTCAAAGCGCATTGGCTAATGAACAGAAACTGACAAAAAAAGATAAGAAATAATAACCAAACCAAAAATTAATTTTATAACTTACAATTTAATATTCCTAAAACGAATCAAAATTCCCTGTAATTTACAACAAGTCTTTCATAGAGAAGAGATGAACGTCTTCGCCGACGCACATATTCCAACGGCGTTGACATCACATGAGGGAAGTCAATAACTGGCCCCATACGTCTGGTAAAAGGACGTCTCTGAATATACTCTATATCCTCTTGACTTAATGGTAAAAGAGCCAAATTGCTATCATCTAACTGCACATTTTCAGGGTTTCCAAACACTTCGCCAACAACCTGCAAAGATGGTGGCACAAAATCCACCGGTGGCGAAGTGGACAATCCTTCAGCAAGAGGTGGGCCCATCATTGTTTCCCAAACCGTAGGTCCAAAACCATAAAATTCAGTGGTCACGTGAAGAACTAGAACTTCCAAAATTCCACGAACCATTCTCTACGTCTCCGGACTGAACCAAAGGAACTTCTGGTTCAGCAGGATTATTACTTTCTGAAGTCATAGACCAATTTGAACTTGGTCGATCTCGAAAATAGGACTGATTGAAGGATACATTGTTCGGCTCTACAGAATAAGTTTTATTAATATCCTCCATTACTAAAGGCGGGAGTGACGCCGCAACTCCTTCATTAGGATCTGCAAAAGAAGAAGTAAGAACAGAGGGGTACTGGAACTGCACAAGGTACTCATGAGCATATAAATCATGAAAATCTAATGAGGGCGTAAAAGGTGTTGGAATTTCCTCTTCACCAGTGGACACCAACTCATCGGATGCTCCAGCATCCGACATAGGTGTATGAGCACTATCGAACGACGACTCTCCAGACTTTTCAGGACTCCCTGAATTAACAAAGGAATCAGTAGATTCGGAATGAATTTCCGCTATAGGTGATGAAAACCTCACAATAGGTGAGTGCGGTCCAACAGAACCAGGTGACGAGCAGGGAGAAAATTCAGTGGGAAGACCCACTCCTTCACTCTTATCCATTTGTAGCTGCATAATCCTAGTAGTTAAATCTGGGAGTTTGGAAAACACATCCAAAGCTATGGGATTGAAAGATAAAAATCCTTCAAAGTCTGCATCTTCCTCTTCAATATGGTCAAAGCTATTATCGAATAGAGGAACCTCAGATAATGCTTCCCCGATTTCACTTGCTTCATAACTAGCCTCGGAGTTATGATCTGGCAAATCAGGATCGTTCTCTTCCTCCATCAATTCGTCATCTTCAGAAAAGAACATCTCACTGATTTCTTTGTTCCGGGAAAGATACCTCCTTAAGTAGTTCGGGATGTCAATCCACCCCCTCAGATGAGAAAAGTGGACCTTCTGTAGGCGATCAGAAGGTTTATTAGCTCGCCTAATCGTATAGGTAACACGGTTACGATTCACCTCTTCAACTATGAATGGTCCCTCCCATCGACTTTGGAACTTCATGGTAGTACTGGGACCGGTTCGGATGACTTTCCGAGCAACTTTTTGACCCTTTTTAAAGGGCTTAAAGTTAATACTACCCTCTTTCCAGTACTGAGGGTAAGTATGTATTGGTACATGGGATTTTTGTAATAAAAAATCAGAAGGTGACATCCCCAAAGAACTATGACAAGTGTTATTATAGATTAGAATTGAAGATGCCAATTCCTCGTCCCAATTTGCAGGTTGCTCAAGAACCAAGCACTTCAATATTTGAATGAGACTGCGATTAAAACGTTCACACACCCCATTACTAGAAGGATGAAGTGGTGACGTACGAATATGTTTAATATTGTGATCCTGCAGTACTTGTTGAAAAACATGTGACGTGAACTCAGTGCCATTATCAGTGAGAATCCGATTTGGCACTTTAGGTAAGAACGGAAGAATTTGATGTTTTAATTTCTGAGAAACTGTCTGACTGGCCTTATCTGCTACTGGGACAACAGCGACCCACTTGGAAAAATGGTCGATGAATACGACACAATATTTATTCCCCTTAAAAGTTTTAGGAAACTGCAACAAATCCATTGCGCACAAGTCAAATGGAGAGTTTGCAAGAATTTTTAACATTGGGGGAGTCACATTCGATGAAAAGGTCTTTTGCTTCTGGCAAATTGGGCAACAACGAACCACATCTGAAATGACGTGGTTAACTCTGGGGTGCCAGAACTGTTTATATACCAGCTGAACCAATTTGTTCCTACCTATGTGAGCGCATGAACTATGAAGATTCAAGACAATATGCATTAGAAAATCTAAAGAGACCAGATACAACAAAGTGTTGTTTTTGGTTTTATAGTATAAAATTCCATTTTCAAAAACAATCTGATTGTGGTACATTCTATATTGTTTGTTCACTAAGTTCCAATTTACTTGATGACTTGGACTGCTCAAACCTTTTAAAATAAACCTAAGTGTACGATCATGACGTTGATCATACATGATGTCTGTATCATTGACATTTGTATTGTACAATGGATATGTTCCGAACGGGTATTGTATACACCGGCAATGATGAATTATAAGAACATTTCATCCCATCTGCAACCACGGTTATTTTCTTCCCCTCAAGATAAATCAATTGGTGTCGGGCCATATCCGGTAAGAGATGGTTTTCTCGGAGCGCACACGTACCTAAGATCAATGTATGATCCTTCATGTACTGATGTGGGACAATAAAATAGGCGGAGGATTTAGTAGAGAATCCTGACGAAAATTTTAATTTCAGATTCACATATTGTGAAATCGGAATTCTTTGCTTATTAGCAAAGCCACTTATGGCTTTGACACCGGCTTCTGCGGAAGGTAGCATTTCCTTGTGTTCTCCCAACAAAGGAATTACTTCAGAGCTAACTAAATTTACCCCAGCCCCACTGTCCACGAGACAATCATGCTGAGGGCTCCCAATATCATCTAAAACAACGGAAACCATTAAGGGTTCAATATCAGCCCGACATAAATTTATAGGGATGGTCATCTCATCATCTGGATCCGTATTATTCACAGGTCCTGAGTCTTGAATTGACTTTATCTCCACTGGACGACTCATTTCTGTGGAGATTGGGGGTTTAACGGATGGACACGAGAACGATCGGACTTTTCCTTTACGCCATGACAGTGGCCCTCGTAATGTGACTTAAGACAATGTTCACAAGGATCTAAATATTTCCGCTGTGGTTGAGGTTCTTCCGATCGTTTAGAACAATGCTCAGGATGTTCCTCTTGGGTCTGTGAAACTACTTTCCTAACTACTCCAGAATAGGGTTTCCTGGGCGGTCCACGAGGTGAATTTGGTGATTCACACTCAACGATTTTTGGTGGTCCACCATCTCTCCTAGGAGAATTATTGTTTCGAGGAGGAGTCCTGTAAGGACAATTTATACCTGCATGTGGGTTCTGACAAAAAGGACACCTAACCCTACTAGTATTCGGATTTTTCTGCGAATACGACGGAACAGAATTATATGAATTACATTCTGCCCGTATGTGTCCCTTCTTTTTACAATAGCTACAAATACCTAAGTATTTGTAGCATTCTCTCATTCTATGACCCCGTTTTTCACAATACTCGCAGATTAATTTCTTTTTATCCTCACCCGTAGGACTTGCGTTATTATTTGAATAATTAGGTGCACGACCATGATGTTGGTCATACTTAGGTGGAGGACTGCGGCGAGTATCTCTGTAATATTTCCTACCTGAAGGTTTGTTAACTGGGCTACGATTATTGGCCTTAGGACGATTTTGATATGGTTTACTTACACGCTCGGTTTCCCGATCGTGTAGGCTTTCTGTCCAATTAGGATACACTGTCTCTATTTGAATAACAGAGTCAATGGTCTCATTTAGATCATCTTTCTTATTATTCTGAGAATGATTTTTATCTACAAACTCTGATTGAGATTGTGAGAATGAATGAGGAACCGTGCTATTATTTTCTTCCAAAGAGTCTGCGAAATTGACTAGGTCTTCCCATGGTACTCTATACTTTCTATTTAGCTCCTGCATCTTAAGAAATTGACGTACAATTTGTTCAATATGAGGAGGCAGACTACACAAAAATGCAGTGCGTAAAGATTCATGCGCACGCATATCTATACCTTTATAGGCTCTTCGAGCTAAGCGTTCTAATCGAAGTGCGAACATTTTGATAGATTCGCCACGACTTCGTCTTGCAGAATGATACTTCTGCAGTTGGTCCTCTTTCTTACGTATTTCCTCATCTTGAAACCATTTGATTTAGTGCATCTCTGCACTGAGAAGTAATTCCTAAATCATCCTTAACCAATATTTATATATTGAGAGGAATCGACCTCCCAATTGACGCCTCAAGTCCAACATGATGAGGGAATTCGGGTAATGTAAAGACTGGCAATTAAGCTCAAAAATCACCACATACATTATAGAGGTCTTGATCGGCCCTCATATTTGTATTCTCCCGGGATTACAACCTTCAAGCGTTGACGTATTCTTGAGAAGTTGAGCGCAAATAAATGGCTTCTGTTTAGCAATCCAAATGATTTTTATTTGCCTGACGCTGTATATAAAGGAACTTCAGGTCCACTAGATCTTGAATAGGTCTGATTTGGTAAAGCGCATATTAGGAAGCATAGGTTGAGCGCAAGAGGCTCGAGGCTGTAATAATGGCCTTTTTGATTACTGGGGTACAGACCACCATAACCATAAACCAGGTACTACGAGTTGAGTTAAGTTATGTGGGTCTCAAGGTGGAATTTCTTGGTCTATTTATTTCATTACACAGAAGCACCACCATTTAAGAGCATCCGGAAGGAACATGCCTACTAACATAGAGGGAGTAGTCCCAGCTAATATTCGTCAATTCTAACATACTAAGATCCATAAACTAAGATATTGCTAAACTTAATCGAGACATTAATGATATGAACCTGATTGTCTTATATCTCTGGTCTAAACATAAGACTCTAGATAACCTCCCTTCTGTACGAATCATAATTTATTGTTAGGAATTATGTTTTATTTTCTTACACCCATTGGGTATATTTTTATCTACGAAATCATGCTGAATAACAAGCATAAGGAACGTGGAATATCGTTATACTTAAATACTATCCAGTTAGCTGGGATCAATAGGAATTCTCCACTAAGCTAGAAGATGTTGTTACAACAGAAAGCTAGTTCATCGCAATCTCTCTCAGGTGTGCTTTACCTACGATTTATAACAGAGATCCGCTCACGATCTCTTGAATCTGTTGATAATGCACTAACATTATATATCTATATATAATAGATCGTTGTTCCTTGTAGACTCTGGGAGATACTCATCCTTTAACATGAGTGAGAAACATGCGCAGTTCCCATTCTCCAGATATTGCTGAGTGTATTCACTTTTAGTATGATATCGCACTAGCCATTTCTATAGCGCGTATATTCAGTCATTGTTCTCGCATCTGAAGAGAGATTGTTGTATAGTCGCATGACTCGTACACGCTTCGGTTCCTTCACATTTTGATTGAGGTACGGAATGATTTTCGCACCCATTTCTTTTCAGTGGATCTTGATCCAATTCCAAATCCAATAAACTTGGTGTTTCTTTGGTAAGATTATGTTCCATTTTAATAAATCAAGAAAACCAAATAAGAAATACTGTTACTTCTCCTTTGAACGGAGAAAACCAATTAATAATAAGAACGAAGGTGCGGAAAAAGTGATGGCGTAGTGAACAGAATCACCCGCAAGCGCGGCCACCCGAACTAAAGACACTCAGGTCCCTGTTCGGGCGCCAATTAAAATAAATGTGGTTCTATGTAAGGGGAAGTAACGTCCACGGAATTGCGTTATTCCCCTCAATATATATTTGAAGAAAAATGATTATGAAAAATTCAATAAATGAACAATAACAATTTACAACTACCTTCAATGAGTTAGCTTTTGTTCCTGATGGATGATGAACAAACTTCAACTTGAGTACAACTACAACGTCGGATAGCGAGACATTCGAAATTAATCTAACGTAGGGTATGTTCGCTGGACCTGAGGATTAGAGCGAGTAGCCACGTAACCTCAGGGGTGTAGAATTCATCCAAGACGCCAGACTCAATAAGATCTTTTTGTTTTTTTACTCTCTTAATACACTAATAAATCGTTTATGGTAGTTCAGGTAGATCAGAATATATTTAATGATTTAATATAAAAATAATAAATATTAATAATAAAGAAAATAAACTCCGGGATAAGGAAAAGATTATTATAACAATAACTTTACTGTGAAAAAGGTTTAAGGACAAAAAATAGGGGTCATGAAGTGGTCCCTATTTAAGAATAAGATGTAAATACTGGGTATTAGCTGGTTCGTAATAAAAAATAAGAAATCAATCCCACAGCTGAAATGCCGTATAACCCACGACTATGAACAAGTGTAATAACCAGGAATTAATTTGACACCGAGCAAAGTGTGGTGTCGTGTTTGTGAATTACACTCAACAATCGCTATACTTATCTTTGATATATATATCCTGCTTCCAAATGAATACTTCGGCTATTTTCAGTAAGTTCTATATTTATTCGTCTTTGTAGAAATTCTCATGCAGAACAATTTCTTTATCTCTTTTTCTTTTTCAGGTATGATGAAGTGTAAAACAGATGTAACTTTCCAAGTCGATGATATAAGTGACAATTCCAAAATGACGAAGGCTTCTATATTGGTATGGTTTTCATATGACCGTGTTTCAATATCAGGTAAGTTTCAAAGTAAGTTTGTAATTTACGATCAGTTTAAGGCTGGTATCAGCCCAAAACAGTTCAATCCCGAGAATAATTTTTAGTGTCAAAACTGCTCCAAGATAAGTTCACAGTGTTGGATCTCAGCCCAACCTTAGTTTTTAAGGCTGGTCATCAGACTAGGAACAGTTCTCACAATAAGCGCGTAGCCCCGAATCAGTTCAATCCCGAGAATAATTCAATCCAAAGAATAATTTTCACAATAAGCGCGTAGTCCAGAAACAGTTCAAGGCTGTTCCTCAGCCCAAAAACAATTCCCTATTAAAATTAAATATTTTTAGTTACAATAATTTTTATCTAGTTTTAATCAATTGCTTTTATTTAAATTAGGTTTTAACATACCCTTTTGTATTATTATATAAACATCCACGAGGGGAACAATCTCATCTGTTGGTTCTTCTATATGTGATGTTAGAGACTCTTCTGGTTTGTCAGAACAAGAAGTCTGCAAAATATTATTATGACTGTGTAAGTATTTCCCATATTCTATTAATAATTACATCTTTAAATATGAATTACTTGAATTATTTTACATTAATTAAATTACACTAATTTCTATTCCTTTACAGATTTACACACACCTGTGACAATAATTCGGTAGCCCAACTGAATGATAAACGAATCAACTTCGGTACAGAGTTCAATCCACGATTTACAATGTTTTTACAGTTGGAGAATTAATAAATAAAATATTCTCCCATGAAAAATAACTTATGAATACAAATTAAATTTTATGAATACAAACTATTAATATCATGAAAACAAATTTACAAATATTTCATCAGTACCTCTGTAATATAATAACACCGGTTAGTAACATTCCAATTTCACAAGTTTTGAAAATAATTACACAATAAATGATACATAATATGAAAAATATGATATCAAAAATTTTAATATAGCAAAATCATAAACTCCAGCATTAGGCCTCCAGGTCCATGAAAGAAGAACAGCTTGCGTAGGCCCTTATCGACTCGCCCGCGCATCCTTCATACACACCCACCTCTACATTCCCTCCCACTCTCTCCGCCCTTTTACATATAATATAATTTTTATAATGGTATATAAAATATATATATGAAAATGTAGTATATATATATATATACTATTATTATACTATATATTATATAATATAAATATATATATATATATATATAATTTTTTTTATAGTTTTTAACCAACCAACTCACGGGCAGAGCCCTATTCAAGGAGGAGTGTTGTACCCTCAAAAGTTCCCCAACTAACGCAAATTACGCAGATGAGCACAGATGCAGGCTTTAAAGTGAGGGAGATTAAATTCAGCAGGAAACACAGAAGATGGAAGAGAATTCCACAGAACAGAGTGGCAGGAAAGAAGGAAGCAAGCCGAGCGTACTAGCCTGGAGTTGCCAATATCCACACAAACTCATGCGCAGACACACAGCCCCCTTGTGCTACGCGGGCGCCGTGAAGGTGGTGGTACGCGAGTTACAAGTCCCTCGAGCACCTGCCGCTGCAGTACCTATAAAAAAAGAGATAAAGCACCAACATCGCGCCGCAAAGATAGAGGGTCAAGTGAAGTGGAAAGTACGGAACAGTTTATAAGTCTTTTGGCCTTTGACTCGACCTGTCCAAAAGCCGGTGAAACCAGAACCCCCCCCAGATAGGACGACGGCAAGTCCTCCATACAAGCAGGCGGCATGAGGCCCTTGTATTAATGCTGAGAACTGAGAAGAAGAAAAAAGTCTCAGTCTAAACAGAATTCCCAGTTTCTTTAGGCCGCCCTAACAACCATTGTGATGTGAGGTTTTCCAAGACATTTTTTTGTTAATGTTAAGGCCAAGGATGTTTAATTGTCACAGGAGAGACGAGAGAAAACCGTCGAAAGAGATAGGAAAGTTGGAAGGTGTTTTAGAGAGGGAGATTTGTAGAAGTTGAGTTTTTAAAGAATTAAATATCACAAGGTTAAGACGACCCCACCCTGAGATTCTATCCAGATCAGCGAGAATAAAAAATTCGGAAAAGATTAAGACGAGAGGCAATTCTAGAAGTAAAAGAAGGCAGGATTGAAATGAGTTGAAGAATGAAGGTCGATCATCGCATACGAGTGGATAGAGTTAGATGTGGCAGGTGAGAAGATCATTAATGAAAATAATAAATAAAGTAAGGAGATAAGACAGAACCCTGAGAAACACCACAATTGACAGAAGAAAGAAAAAGAAGAATAAGTCGCCCCGTCAACACAGCCGATATTCGAGTTGCAGATTGAGAGAAAAAATTAACATACAGCTCGACCATAAGAGAAGGAAGCATAATTAACAGAAGGAGCTTGTGAGAAGCAGTGATCGCGTGCAACCCATTGTTCCGCCCGGTCCAATCTATTCGGCTTTTGATAGGTGTCAAGTTCGCACCACGCGAAGTGGCTCCCGGGCTAGTTCCTAAGGGTGGAAACTTATAAAATCTCAGTACAGATAGAGACAGTATTTCACCCGTCGCAGTAGTAGCGTACTCTTTGCATGAGCGCAGAAAGCGTACTGGTTTGATCGCAAGTAAGTGATGAGATTCCACGATGTCTAAGAATGAGAGTTGAGAAGGGTTTCAAAGTATTTTGAGATTGAATATTTCACAGTCGCATGAGCTGTATAGGCGCATGAGTTAGAAGGATCAGAGCCGCTTCTCTTCGTTCGGGATCGGCTCGGCGACATCGTCGCCGCCGCTTCTAACACTGAGGACCAACGTGTTAGTATTGCGTAACACTAGTGAATATAGTTGAACATAGTGTATCGGCCACGCACGGACGCCCACACCTCCCTCCCGCAAATAGATTGCGGAGGCACTATGCACTCTCTTCAGGCCTTCGGACTTCTTTCGCGCAGCCGCGCGCTCTTCTCAACGCCTCAATGCCGAGTTATCTACAGAGAAACACTCACGATCAGTGTATTTATCACAGCTAACGGGTCATTAGAACCTGCATGAGTAGAACGAGCGACTTCAGACAGACGATGCCAACGACATCATATATATAATATATATATATATAATCTTATATTATTTCTCACTATATTATACTACTCATATCTATTCTATCTACACTAGTCACTTCTTATTGGATTTATTGTTACTCATACTATAACCTCTACGGAAAGTCTTTGGTGTCCTATGAATACTACCAGGCATCTGCACTCTCACTAGTGAGATGTACTTCTCGTGTGTACATCTCGTCGGTTGACGTAGGTGCTAGATCACTGGTGAGCGTCTATCGGTGGACCGTGATTAGCACTACTGAGTACATTACTACTGACCGCAGGTTCGCCGTCTCACACTGTATACTAAGTCAGCGAGAGTGCGTACGGACCAGCGCACAGGAGAAAAATGCTCATGAAACATACGATATCGCGTTAAGATATATGTGCTCAGAATATTCACATTCAACAATCACGGCACTTCGATGCGCTCCTGCGTTGAGTAAGTTTATAAAATTTCAAGACTATAAGATGATCGACATGCAAACGACAGCGATGGTGTCTACGAGTATTTTCTGATAATCTTCTCTTTTGTGCATATACGTCCTGAGTAGTAGGTACGGTTACTTGTCGCGAGCACTATCATATATTAGTGGAGTACACTGAAGGTGACAAACGGGCGAGGAGATCGACTTCTCATACACATCTGAGCTTAGTATCGCCTGTATCTCTTATCCTAATTTTTATTCTATAGTATTACCTAGAATTTGACTGTCACACTTTATTCGTTCTATTCGTTTCATGGGGTCAGAGGTTTGTTTCCAGTTCATCCTTTTGATTGAGTGATTGGTGTATGGGATGTTTTATAGACTGTATGAACTTTATGATTAATCTGTTTTATCTTTTTCTTTTTAGGGATTTTATACTTTTGAGGTGTTTTTTTTTTTTTGAGAGTTGACGAAGTGATTTGGATTTTTGTGCAGTTGAAGTTTATTTATTTATCATTTATTTATAAAATGACTTCAACAAAAAAACTAACTTTAACGACCAGTGGTTGAATGTCAAACTGAACCCACAGTTATATCAGGTGGTTGGGTAAAGGACCTGATGGTTCCAAGGCATAACTGTAAAGTATGTAAAAAAGAACTTTGATCTATCTAACATGGACGCCAAGACGAAGTTTCACATTCAAGAGGGGAAACTCCATTTGAATTTAATCAAAACTCAGCAGGACACCATCATTGAAAAAACTTTTTTCGTTATGTGTTTCTAATAATGACGAAATATTAGTGGAAAGTGTTTGTGCACTGGAAAATTATACATTTCCACAACTTCTAGTCATAACTCAAACCGATTGTAGAATGAACCCTGAGTGCTCTATTAATAACCAACCAAATCAGTTTATCAATAGTTTTCATTCTTTTTGCATTTAAAGATATGTTATCAGGATCTGGAAGTAGGCTATGGCCATTAAAAAGTTGGTGGCTGATAAAATTTGAATTTAACTCGTGTCAGATATAGGGGAAAACATTTAATATTAATGTTCCCAATAGTGCGTAGCTTCCAAAATATTTTAAATGGGCCGATGAAATGTAAATATGTGATTAACCATGAACTTGGCTCCCTATTTTTCTATAAAGCAAAAGCACAATACACTCTCTACTCTGCAGTGAAGCTCATTCTACCTTGAATTAAAATTCAAAATTTTTGGATGGTGATTGTCTTTTTAAGAGACTTGATTAGTTTTTTTTTCTAAAGTACCTGGGAATCAAGTGTTAATGTGAATTGTGGCAAATTATTAATTAGGACTGAATTTCGCATGGAAATGCGACTAGTGGAGGAGGGTTTTTCTATAAATTAAGCAATATTAGTGGAGAATCTGAAAGAACATAGTTTGATTTCAAAGAACAGTGCCAATGCTATAAGATCTCATGAAAATATTCATAAAGTTCTATCACTCAATAAATGTTGACAAATGTAAGAGCTGCCCATAGAGATATGAGAACATCTCAAAGAGTCAAACAGAACCAAGAAGAAGAGGTATAAAAGTTGAAAAAGGAAATTTAATCCATACAGATTAATAAACTTGAAGAGCAGAGAATGATGTTAAACTGAAAGCTTTGACAGAAGAAGACGCTATAAAATCAAAAATTCAGATGCTTGAGAAGAAAAACTTAACCTCCCCATTTAGAACTTTGTGATCACAGTGGACGTTATTCCTAGGCTATTAATGTAAGCTTTAATTTATTCCTTTTGTATAAATAAAACTGTTTAGCTTTTGGAAAAAATAAAAAAGGAATGCGTTGGACCGCTATGGGGAAGGTATTATAAGCTGATTACTAAAAAAATAAATTTTTTTAAAATCATGTTTTGAAGATGCTTTTCTTAACGTAAATTTTCAATATTTAATGTATGAACTGAGTAACTAGCTGCAATAATGATTAATAGATATTTTTATACGCGGCAAAAGTAATGAACACGCTGGTCAGGGAAAATTTGCGATTTGGTCAGGAAATGTCAGGGAAAGTCAGGAATCAAATTCAAATTTCAGTGTGAACCCTTTTATGTATATATAATATATATCTATATATATATGATATATATATAATATATATATATATATATACTTATATATATTATATATATATATCTATATACTTATATATATTATATATATATAAATACATATATGAGTATTGTATGCTATTAATATATATATATTATAATATATATATATATATAATATATTTTCTTTCTATCTACCGCTCTTTATCCCCCAGAATGGGGTAGGTGCGTGTAATGCATTGAAAAGAAGAGCAGTAGAAGAATATGACAAAAGTCGAACAGAAAGCCCAGCCTTACCGCCCCTCTGTACCGGATTAATTAGTTGAGAACTCGTCGCAGACAGAAGAATCCACCCTAGAGCTTCATTGGGACATCGACGGGAACCTTCACTACGGTAAATCATCAATGTATAGGGTTCATCTGGCCCAGGTGGGTCACAACCACCCCATACAAAATCCCGCCATTCACTCCTATATGCACCTTTCTTCTCGCCTCTGCCAGACTCACATTTCTCTCCTTCAGACATTCGTTCACAGACTCAATCCACTTTTTCTTCGGTCTCCCCGCCGGTGTTAGCGGTCAGTTCCCAACACACTCGCGATTACATCCGCTTAACCAACGCTATCATTCATCTTTCACATGACCAACAATCTCAACATACTTTCATTATTCTCTCATTTTACCCCTTTCTTCACCCACACAACTCTCTAATAACGTTCATTTCCTCATTTTAATCAATTCTTCTCACAACTTAGCATGCCCTAAGATTGTCCATCGACACTTGAAACTTTGGTCTATACTTCTTATCCCAAACCATAGTCCCTACTTATAGCAATAACCAGGTAACAACATACCTCCCATGTAAGACCTAGCGCACTCAAGCTTAGTCCCTTTAACATTCAACCAAATGAATTATTGCACCAGCCACCTTAGTGCCATTCACGATTTTCCTACTACACTCTGCTCATCCGTTCCCTTTTCATCCAACACATACGCTAAATATTTAAACTCAGACACTTTGTTCCCAGCTGCTCCCATCTAACATAACCTTCACACCGAGGACTGTCCTCAACCACAACCATAACCTTACTCTTTCTACGTTTACTTTTCAATACCCCTCCTTTTACACACCCTGCAAATCTCTCTACCAATCCTCTCAAACCTCTTCAGATTCGCCCATAAAACCAAATCATCCGCATATAATAGGCAGGGCACCCTCCACTCATATCCATTCTCCATCTTCTAACACTATTTCCTGCCACCCGCCACCTCTAATTCTTTCATAACCCATTCCATGATAAAATTTACATAGCTATA
>JABUQX010051928.1:0-20000 GCA_015478945.1 Trachelipus rathkii
AGGAGTGTGTTAAGCTTTAATCAAAGACAAATATAAATATATAAATACTGAATGATATATGCATAAAAACATATCAGAATTTAATTTTAATCTACGAACGGTGCTCATATATTAATTATATTCTTATATCCTACAATACATGCAATTAAAAAAGATAATTTGTAATAGAGTCAATCTGGAACACAGCTGTATCTCAGAGAACTGAGCAACTTGGAAACAGATGTCTTTCTGAACTCAGCACACATCGATATTAAACTAAACTAGATAAAATCCTTGGCAACAAAAAAAAATTTTTTTTTTGTTGCCAGTGAATTTATTCTCTAAACTATAAAACGTCAGAAACCTAACAGATCCAAATCGAACCATCTCTATAGCAAAAATGTAAAACCAAAAAAACGTCGTCTGCAAAATCTAACTACACGGTATGATGTCTGAAATCATGTGTGGAGGCTCTACTCGGATTCCAGAGCACTGAAATTGTTCTTTTAATGTGGGCTTTTCGACATTGTATAGTCCGCATTCAACTTCAAATAGATATGTGCCAATCAATCAAAGTTGCCGAATAACCCACCAACCACCTTTCCGATAGGTTGCTGGATTATTACAACTCTTTCGAATCCACCACAAACTCTTCTTTCGAGATTCCCGACACAGCATTCTAATGGTTTCCATACCCTACCGGATGAAATGGATTCCAATTCCCAAATGGAGCTTCTTGCTCTTCTGAGAGTTGGATGGAAAACCGTTCAACGCAAGCGCTCTAAGCGTCCTACTTCAGTCGACGTCATGAAAGGAGATCAAGAGGTCTCCTATCCTAACGCAGCTTTGATTTAACGATTACTTTGAATGAAGTACGTTAGTATGAAAATTCGTATTTATGTATTCCCTTTGAAATTATTTCGGTTTCAGGTATCCTTTACGTCAATGAAATCTTAATGAAATCTCATAATTAGCTTAATGAAATCTCATAATTAGCTAAAGTACCTTGAATTTTCCTTCAATATCATTTCTGTTAAACGTAACCATGTTTTTCTGGAAATTTATATATTTTCGCTAGTTGTAATTTTTTAATTTTAAAATTTTTCAGCAATTCACAAGTTTTGAAATTTTTTTAGATTAAAACATTTCTTAATTTTTTTCCCCTTCTCTCTATTTAGAGGTTTTAATCCTTCATCCAGGTCCAAACCTTGGACCTATGGCATGAAGGATTCATAGGTACTCCATAGCAAAATTCTTAGGATTGCCAGGCTTTTTTTGATTACCTACATGACCATATCCTTCTCTACGATGTTGGGTAATTTTTTTTAATATGTGGTCATGCTTTTCTTCATCACTCCAGTCCCTCCAATAACTTTTGGTACAATTTCAACATCTTCCATCCCCCACATTCTTTTCAACAAATTTTTCAACAACTGCGGTTGCGCATTGAAAACAAAATTTAACCATTGCTTAATAATAATAATAATAATAATAATAATAATAATAATAATAATAATAATAATAATAATAATAATAATAATAATAATAATAATAATAATAATAATAATAATAATAATAAATATTATTATTATTATTATTTTTATTATTATTATTATTATTATTATTATTATTATTATTATTATTATTATTATTATTATTATTATTATTTATTATTTTTATTATTATTATTATTATGATTTGTTATTGATTATATACTTAATTTCTTACAATTTTCTGGTCGTTTACTGTGCAATTAGCCTCTGTTTACAAAGTTCCCAGCGTGAGGGACGAAGACCATGCCACACATCCACTCTCTCCTCCCCTGTGGAAACTGGAAATATCGACTGAAGGTGCTTCCTTTATTATTCGTGCTTGTACTTGATCTTAGAAACAGCAAGTTAGATTTAGGGAATAACTAAAGACCTGTCTGCATTATTCCATGTTAATATCTCATCCTTTTCTCGTCATAAATTAATTCAGCACTGCTGAAAAGTTGCTCTCTTGGTATACTACCAGATGGGCATGACAAATATCTTTAAGCCATCTCTTTAACTCTTTGAAGTTATGTTCGTTCTCTCACATCAATAGTAGACTCATCTTTAGAACATACTATATCTACATCTTTTGATATTTCGCCTATTTCATCAAAAACTTTACATTAAGCTCTTTAATATCTGTCACTGATCATCAGTACTTTATTGCTTAATGATTGCTCTTAAATTATCTGCAGTTTAAATTCTTTAAAGGATGTCTGATAAATGAGATATATTCTTTCCATATTCTGAAGAAGGTTCATTACATGTTTAAAATATATTACATTAATAGAAGCTTCCTTCAAGCATAAAGAAGTTGCAGAAAGAATTCCTTTACATTTCGAGGATCTACATACGTTGCGATGGCAATAAAGAATTTCTTTCAACTTAAACAAAATCATTCCGAGCTTAAACCTCCCGACTTATGTTCTGTACAGCTGATTTAATTTCGCCTTTCAGCCAATATAAGGTCTGGTGAAGAATTTTAGCGACACAAAAAAGGATTACTTAGTGATATAGAGAGACAAATTGCAAGAGCATAACCTGTTCTAGTTCATCCATCACATATCTCCAATAGGGTAATACATTTTTTCAAATTAATGTAAAATCAGAACTACCGTAAGTTGTCCATTTCTTCAGAATGTATACTGTGATAAAGACAAACAAATATAAATAATAAAGAGAGAGATAAACTTTTTTTTAATACATACAGAGATATTTTTAAAAAGATACTTGCGCAACCGAAGTTGTGATTGTGAAGACCAATTACAACCACAGTTGCAGTTGCGTAGATCAATAGTGAGATATGCGGTATAAGCGGGTGCGGTTGATTCGAATTATATAATATATATATATAATATTACTATATATAATATTAATTATATTAATATATATATATATAAATATATAATAATATATATATATATAATTATTATATACTATATATACCTATACTACATAATATTAAGAGAAGAAGAGAGAACGCCTAGTGGCAGCAGGAATGTTGACAGACAAATAACACACAAAGCCTTCTCTACGAGAGGAACGCTGGTTCTAAACCCCGCGTAGTCATTGGAGTTTTATCTACCTGGGGAAGAATTAAACTCGACTGCGAACACGTTGGTTGGTGCGGTTTTGGCATAGTCGGCTTAAATGTCGATTTCCTGGGGTCTCCATGTTACCGCCCTGCATAGAGGATAAAGGCCACGTTAAAGGTAATAGATATATAATATATATATAATATATATATATAATATATATATAAATATATATATATATTTTATATATATAACACTATAATATTAATATAATTAATATACGTTTAATTTCATCAAATTTATATCTATATTATATATATATATATAATTATATATAATATTATAATGAGCGCAAACAATAAAATTTAAAAAATAATTATATAGAGGTTAAAAATATTTTAAACTTTTTGAGAAATATTTGCGGTACAAGAAATTTTCAATATTTAACATTTATTTGGTGATTCTTAATTCATGTAGAAAGAGCTCCGCTTGCCGGCACTTTTGGGAATATCAAGTGATTAAGCTCCTGATTAATTTTCAATATACGGTACAAGATTTTCGTTTAAATATATATATTAGTATATATATATACTAATATATATATAATAATATATATATATTTAGTATATAATATATATATATTAAGTATATGATATAATATATATTATATTTATTATTAAATATATATACTATATATTATATTATGGATGTTGCGTAAGTAATTGGTAAATTGTGCCAATATTGGCCATTTTTTTCCGGGTATTGGTAGGCTTCTAAAGTGTATTGATGTCTAGCACAGGTATTGGTATTGGTCAAAATGTGTCATACTGTCTATATATATAATTTTTCTAAAAAAAAAAAAAAGTACAATATGTTAATGCTCTTGAAACTTCCCTTAGAGAAGTTTATAAAAATATAAATTATTTAATGATCTTTCGTACAGTAATACTCCTTTAAATAGGAAAGTATTTGTATCTTTGTTTAATCAGTGTGGATTTAAGCCTGAATATTCCCATGTATTGAAGACCGCTTGCAGGCCTTTGGGATCAACAACTGGTCCTTAGACAGATTTCAATTTACAGGTAAATATTTTCGTTATATATAATATATACTATATATTATATATTATTAAATATATTATATATAATATATATATATATATATATATATTATATATATATATTAGTCATATATATATATATATATATATATAATAATCATATATATATATATAAATATAGTATATATATAAGATATAATATTATATATATACACGACAGATTTCAATATTACGGTACAATATTTTCGTTTTATATTGAATATTTGTTTGGTTAAACTTAATTCATGTAGAGAGGCCGCTTGCGGGCACTTTTGGGATCAACAACTTGTCATTAGACCGATTTCAATGATTACGTACCAATATTTTCGTATAGTATATATATATATATTAATATAAATATATATTATATATACTATATATATATATTATATAATATATATTATACTAGTATATATATATATATTAATGTTGCGGTTAAGAAAATTTACTTTTGTTTTATTGAACATTTGAGTGTTAAGCTCAATTTCTAAAGTAATTTATAATTAATGTATTGAATGAGTAAATAGGCCTGCAAATAGAATAATCAATAGATTTTTTATACACAAAAAATAACGAACACGTCTGGTCAGGGAAAATTTGCAGATTTGGTCAGGGAAATTCGGAAATCAAATTCAAAATTTTAGTGTGAACCCTGTTGTATATATCATATATATATATATATATATATATAATATTTTATATATATAGATAATATGAGTATAGTATTATATATAGTGCGGTTCAATGTTTTCCGATTTTTATGAACTTTTTTGTTCGTTTAAACTGTAGAGAGGACGCTTGCGAACTTTGAGATAATCAAGTAAGACTTAAGCCTGATATTTATGTAGAGAGACCTTTGGTGCTCAAATTTGTATATACACTGAACACAGGCAAGTTTAATATTGCAGTGAAATAATTATTCGTTCATATATATATACTATATTATATTATATATATATTATATATATCATATATATATATATATATATATATATATATATAATATATATATATATTAAGTATAATTATAGTATAGTATATATAATATATTATATATATGATTAATATATATCATATATAATATATTAATATATATATTATTATATATATATATTTACTGTACAATATCTTCGTTTATATTGAATATTTGTTTGGTTAAACTTGTTGATTCATGTAGAGAGACCGCTTGCGGGCACTTTTGGGATAATCATGTGGATTAAGCCTGATTATTCATGTAGAGAGACCGCTTGCGGGCACTTTTGGGATCAACAGCTGGAAATCAGACAGATTTCAATATTACGGTACAATATTTTCGTTATATATATATATATATATATATATATATATATATATATATGTTGTGGTATCATCAGCTGGACACCAGACAGATTTAAAAATTTCGGTACAATATTTTCGTTTTATATTGAACATTAGTTAGGTTAAATTAAACGTGATGATTCATGTAGAGAGACCGCTTGCGGGCACATTTGGGATAATCAGGTGGATTAAGCCTGATTATTCATGTAGAGAGACCGCTTGCGGGTACTTTTGGAATCACCAACTGGACACTAGACAGATTTCAATATTACGGTACAATATTTTTGTTTTATATTGAATATTTGATTGGTTAAACTTGCTGATTCATGTAGAGAGATATATATTATAATATTTATATATATATATATATATATATATATATATTATATATATATGCGGTACATATTTTCTTTTTTTTTATTGAACATTATTTGTAAAACTTGTTAATTCATGTAGAGAGACTGCTAGCGGGCACTTTTGGGATAATCAGGTGGATTAATCCTGATTATTCATGTAGAGAGACCGCTTGCAGGCACTTTTGGGATCAACAACTGGACACCAGACATTTCAATGTTACGGTACAATATTTTCGTTTTATATTGAATATTTGTTTGGTTAAACTTGTTGATTCATGTAGAGAGACCGCTTGCGGGCACTTTTGGGATAATCAGGTGGATTAAGCCTGATTATTCATGTAGAGAGACCGGTTGCGGGCACTCTTGGAATCAACAACTGTTCATCAAACAGCTACCAATATTACGGTACAAATATTTCCGTTATATATTATTCATATATATTAATATATATATATATTATATATATATATATATATATATATAATATATATATATATATGATATATATATATATATATATATAAATATACGTATATATATATATATAATATAAATATGATATATACTCTTCAATGTTTCGATTTTTATTGAACCTTTGTTTCGTTAAACTTGTAGAGAGACCGCTTGCGGGAACTTTTGAGATAATCAAGTAGATTAAGCCTGATTATTCATGTAGAGAGACCGCTTGTGGTCAATTTTGGTATCATCAACTGAACACCAGGCAGATTTTAATATTAAGGTGAAATATTTTCGTTGCATATATATAGATATACTATATATTATGTATATATATATAATATATAATAAGTATATATATATCTATATATGAAATATATGCGGTTCAATGTTTTCGATTTTTATTGAACCTTTGTTTCGTTAAACTTGTAGAGAGACCGCTTGCGGGAACTTTTGAGATAATCAAGTAGATTAAGCCTGATTATTCATGTAGAGAGACCGCTTGTGGTCAATTTTGGTATCATCAACTGAACACCAGGCAGATTTTAATATTAAGGTGAAATATTTTCGTTTCATATATATATATATATATATATATATATATAATTATTATAATGATTATCTTACTATTATGTATATATATATAATAAACATATATTACTATATATATAATATTATATAATATATATATATATTATTAATATATAATATAATATATTATATATATTTGTGCGGTAAAATAATTTCGTTTTATATTGAACATTTCTTTGGTTAAACTTCTTAATTCATGTAGAGAGACCGCTTGCGGGCACTTTTGGGATAATCAAGTGGATTAAGCCTGATTATTCATGTAGAGAGACCGCTTGCGGGCACTTTTGGGATCAACAACTGGACACCAGACATTTCAATGTTACGGTGCAATATTTTCGGTTCTCATATTATACATATATACTTGTATTATATATATATTATATTACTATATATATATATACTATATACTATATATATTATATAATATCTATATATATAATATATATTATTATATATATATATATATATAATCTATATATTATATTTGCGGACAATATTTTTTTTTTTTTATTGAACATTAGTTTGGTAAAACTTGTTAATTCATGTAGAGAGACTGCTAGCGGGCACTTTTGGGATAATCAGGTGGATTAATCCTGATTATTCATGTAGAGAGACCGCTTGCAGGCACTTTTGGGATCAACAACTGGACACCAGACATTTCAATGTTACGGTACAATATTTTCGTTTTATATTGAATATTTGTTTGGTTAAACTTGTTGATTCATGTAGAGAGACCGCTTGCGGGCACTTTTGGGATAATCAGGTGGATTAAGCCTGATTATTCATGTAGAGAGACCGGTTGCGGGCACTCTTGGAATCAACAACTGGTCATCAGACAGATTTCAATATTACGGTACAATATTTTCGTTATATATATATATATATATATATATATATATATATGGTACAATATTTTCGTTTTATATTGAATATTTAATTATATATATCTATATATAGGGCGTATATAGATATAGTATATGTGGCGGTTTCAATTGTTTCGATTTTTATTGAAGCCTTTGGGTGTTCGTTACAACTGTAAGAGAGACCGCTTGCGGGGAACTTTTGAAGATAATAAGTAGATAAGTCCTGATATTTTATGTAGAAGAGACCGCTTGTGGTACAATTTTGGTATATGCAACTGAACACCAGGGCCAGATTTTAATATTAGGTGAATATTTTTCGTTTCATATATATATATATATATATATTAATATATACGTATATATATATTATATATATATATATTATATATATATATGCGGTTCAATGTTTTCGATTTTTATTGAACCTTTGTTTCGTTAAACTTGTAGAGAGACCGCTTGCGGGAACTTTTGAGATAATCAAGTAGATTACGCTTGATTATTCATGTAGAGAGACCGCTTGTGGTCAATTTTGGTATCATCAACTGAATACCAGGCAGATTTTAATATTAAGGTGAAATATTTTCGTTTCATATATATATATATATAAAATATATATATATATTATATTATATACTATATATATTATATATTATATATTATAATATATATTTTACTATTGGCGGTAAATAATTCGATTTTATTTGAAATTTCTTTGGTTAAACTTCTTAATTCATGTAGAGAGACCGCTTGCGGGCACTTTTGGGATAATCAAGTGGATTAAGCCTGATTATTCATGTAGAGAGACCGCTTGCGGGCACTTTTGGAATCACCAACTGAACACCAGACATTTCAATTTTGCGGTGAAATATTTTCGTTTCATAATATATAATATTATATATATATATATGATATTATACTATATATATATATATAAATATATACTTATAATATATATATTTATATATATATATATATATATAATTATATAGTATATATATATATATATATTTCGGTCAATATTTATCTTTTTTTTATTGAATCATTATTTGGTAACCTGTTAATGCTGTAGATGAGACTGCTACGGGCACTTTTGGGATAATCAGGTGGATTAATCCTGATTATTCATGTAGAGAGACCGCTTGCAGGCACTTTTGGGATCAACAACTGGACACCAGACATTTCAATGTTACGGTACAATATTTTCGTTTTATATTGAATATTTGTTTGGTTAAACTTGTTGATTCATGTAGAGAGACCGCTTGCGGGCACTTTTGGGATAATCAGGTGGATTAAGCCTGATTATTCATGTAGAGAGACCGGTTGCGGGCACTCTTGGAATCAACAACTGGTCATCAGACAGATTTCAATATTACGGTACAATATTTTCGTTATATATATATATATATATATATATATATATATATATATATATATATATATATATATATATATATATATATATATATATATATATATATATGCGGTTCAATGTTTCGATTTTTATTGAACCTTTGTTTCGTTAAACTTGTAGAGAGACCGCTTGCGGGAACTTTTGAGATAATCAAGTAGATTAAGCCTGATTATTCATGTAGAGAGACCGCTTGTGGTCAATTTTGGTATCATCAACTGAACACCAGGCAGATTTTAATATTAAGGTGAAATATTTTCGTTTCATATATATATATATATATATATATATATATATATATATATATATATATATATATAGATAAACAACTGGACACCAGACATTTCAATGTTACGGTACAATATTTTCGTTTTATATTGAATATTTGTTTGGTTAAACTTGTTGATTCATGTAGAGAGACCGCTTGCGGGCACTTTTGGGATAATAAGGTGGATTAAGCCTGATTATTCATGTAGAGAAGACGCTGCGGGCAACTTTTGGGAATACCAACTGACACCAGACATGTTCAATTTTGCGGTGAACTATTTTCGTTACTATATATATAATATAATCTATATAATATTATATATAATATTATATATATATATTATATAAATATATATATATATAATATAATATATAGTATATATAATACTAATATATAATATATATATAATATTATATATATATTAATATATAATATATTGCGGTACTATTTTCTTTTTTTTATTGAACATTAGTTTGGTAAAATTGTTAATTCATGTAGAGTAGCTGGCTAGCGGGCATCTTTGGGGATATATCAGAGTGGATTAACTAGATTTATTATGTAGAGAGCCTATGTTGAGGCACTTTTGGGATCAAGCAACTGGACAACCAGACATTTCAAATGTTTACGGTACATATTATTGTTTTATATTGAATATTGTTTGGTAAACTGTTGAATTCAATTAGAGAGAAACTGCTTGCGGGACTTTTTGGGATAATCAGGAGCAGGTGGAATTAAGCTGATTATTCATGTAGAGACCTGGGTTGCGGGCACGTGCTGGAAATCACACTGGTCATCGACAGATTCAATATCTACGTACAATTCTTTCGTTTATAGTATATAATTAATATATATATATATATATATATAGATAATATATTAATTATTATATATATATTTATTACTAGGTCAAATTTTTATCGATTTTATTGAACCTTTTGGTTCGATTAAACTTGTAGAGATAGCTTTGCGGAATCATTTGAGAAATAATAAGTAGATTGTAGGTAGGGGATCCTAATTATTATTGTGAGAAGACAACCGCTTGTGGTCAATTTTGGTATCATCAACTGAACACCAGGCAGATTTAATATTGCGGTGAAATATTTTTCGTTCATATATAATTATATAATATTATATATATATATATATACTATATATATATCTTATAACTAAAATATATATATATATATATATATTAATATATACATATTACGGTGACACATATTATTTCGTTTTTATATTGAATATTTGTTTGGTTAAACTTGTTGATTCATGTAGAGAGACCGCTTGCGGGCACTTTTGGGATAATCAGGTGGATTAAGCCTGATTATTCATGTAGAGAGACCGCTTGCGGGCATTTTTGGGATCAACAGCTGGAAATCAGACAGATTTCAATATTACGTACAATATTTTCGTTTTTATAATATATTAGATATTACTTATATATATTTAATAATATATATATATATATATATATATATTACTCTATATATATATAAGTATATATATATATATAGTATATTAGATTTGTTTTTTTTTCAGTTTATATATTATAATATATATATATATATATATATATCATAGTGATGTGCAAACTGAATCGTTCTTCAAATATCAATACCAATACTCTCATTGATGCTAATGCCAATACCAGTAGTGGAATTTTAGCAGATACCATAGTTCTATTAAGATATTATTACGAAAAAGATCACCTACTTATTATCTTATAAACTTCTCTAATCGGAAGTTTCATAGAGCCTTAACAATTGTTACTTACTTTTTTTTAAAACATCTATAAGACTGAACAGTACTTCGACACCTTTCGAAGCCAAGTATACCAATTACCTGTGTAAATGACATAACCGCTTTAGGAGCCATACCGAATACCCGAAAAGTCCAAAACGGCCAATACATACTTTTGCACAATCCTAATATATATATATATATATATATATATAATATATATATGAGTATATATATATTATATTATATATATATTATAATAATATATATAATAGTATCATAATATATATATATATATTCGCGGGTAAAAATATTTCGTTTTTTTTTTGGACATTTGTTGGTTAAACTTGTTAATTAATTTAGAGACTGCTTGCCGGCACTTTTTGGGATAATAAGGTGGAATTAAGCTGATTAATTTATGTAGTGAGAGACTCGCTGCGCGGCATTTGGTCCTCATCAGCTGGACACAAACAGATTTAACAATTCGGTAAATATTTTCGTTTTATATTTGAACAATTCGTTAGGTTAATAAACGTGATGATTCAATGTGAGAGACCGCTTGCGGGCACATTTGGGATAATCAGGTGGATTAAGCCTGATTATTCATGTAGAGAGACCGCTTACGGGTACTTTTGGAATCACCAACTGGACACTAGACAGATTTCAATATTACGGTACAATATTTTTGTTTTATATTGAATATTTGATTGGTTAAACTTGCTGATTCATGTAGAGAGACCGCTTGCGGACACTTTTGGGATAATCAGGTAGATTTAGCCTGATTATTCATGTAGAGAGACCGCTTGCGGGCAGTTTTGGGATCAACAACTGGACACCAGATAGATTTCATTATACGGTCAATATTTTCGTTAACTATTAATATATATATATAATAATATATATATGAATATTTATACTATATAATATATATATATATATAATTATATATATATATATACTTTTCCCGCTAACAAAAATTTTGTTTTTAAATTGAACAGTTCTTTTGTGAACCTTTATTCAGTAGAGAGACACGCTTGCCGGTCTTTTTCTGGGATGCAACAACTGGACTATCTGACATTTCAATCGTACAGTATAGTTTCGTATATTACCGTATTTATTATATATATATATATATATATATATATATATATATATATATATATATATATATATATATATATATATATATATATATATATATACTATATATATATTAATAAATATATATATATATTATATATTAGCTATATATAATAACAATATAATGCGTTTTTTTTGTGAAAATTTTGTTTATAACTTATTCATGTAGAGAGACTGGCTTGCGGGCACTTGGGATAATCAGGTGGATTAAGATTGATTATTCATGTAGAGAGACCGCTTGCTGGCACTTTTGGTATTATCAACTGGACACCTGACAAATTTTCACTATTGCGGTACGATAATCGCGTTTAATCTTATACCAATATTGTATCATTGGTAATGGTTTCTATCTAAGGATATATAAATCTATGCATTGATCACACTGTATAGTTAGTTATTTATATATATTATATATATATATTATATACTATATATATAAATTATATATATATATTATTATCCCCATTATGGCTTCTCTGTGAGACGGTGGGTGGTCTGTACACAGACTCAAATAATAGTATATATATATATATATATATATATATATATATATATATATAATATATATATATATATATATATACTAATTATAAAAGTTTCATCTGTACATCTGTGTTAAATTTTCTTTCACTCTCGTTTCTAGAGCTCTCAGTACCACCCTCATACATATCGATTTAAAGCTTTATATATTATTTATTAAATATAATAATAAATTATAATATAAATTAATTTTTTATATATATAATATATATAATAATATCTATTTATATACTATATTATTATTTATTTATTAATATTATATATATATATATATTTATATATATATATATATTATATAATATATATATAATATATATATATATCTATATATAATATATACTATATATATTAACATATCTAATTGGTTGTAATAAATAGATCATGCGATTGGTCACGTGATACATTCACTGTGTGCTCATTGGCCGTTTTTACTGGAAATATTTCTTCCGTGAATTTCCGTAAAAAAAGGTTTGGTTTATAAATATTGAACTTTTAGAAAGGGCTTATCTTCGAATGAGAGAATATCCAAAGTTACTCGAAACTAAAAGATATAGGTGGTTGAAGTGTCGTTCATAAGTATGAGCCTGAATGTAGACTGATATTATTACGATATCTTAATATAAGGTTTATGTTTGAATGTCCATATGGTTATAGTCCGAATTTATAGATATCGTTGTTAATTTTTTTCGGGTAAACAAATAGTTAATTTTTTGTAAAATAATTTCATTTCATATTGAGCAATTGTTTGGTTAACACAGAAATTTAAGAGATACTTGAATATCGCCCTTTGAATGTTCAGGTGAACAATAATATTGCGTTGGAATATTTGCGTTATATATTGATATTTTTTTTCGTTTTATATTGACCATTTTTGTTTGGTTAAACTTGGAAATTCATGTAGAGAGACAGCTTGCGAGCATTTGGGATAATCTGGTGGATACCAAAGATATTTAAATATTGCGGTACTATATTTTCGTTCGTTTCAAATTGATATTTTTGTTTTATTTTGATCAAATGTTAAATTAAGCCTGGTTATTCATATAGAGAGTCCGCTTGCGGGCACTTTTGGAAATATCAAGTGAATGCCTGAGAGATTTCAATATTGTACAACATTTTCTTTTCATATTTGTTTTTTTAAGATTTATATTGAACATTTGTTTGGTTTAGGTTGATAATTCATGTAAAGATACCAATTGCTGGGTCTTTTGGGATAATCCGGTGGACAACAGAGAGATTTCAATGTTGCGGTACAATATTTTCGTTTCATTTTTTTTTTTTTATTTCGAACATTGCTTTGGTTATTCATGGACTTTAGTAACGTCAAGTTGACACCAGAGATATATGTTTCATATTTATATATATTTTTCTTTTTACATTGAATATTTGTTTGGTTAAGCTTGGCATTTCATGTGAGAGACAACCTGCCGACACTTTTGATATCAGTTGGATACCAAAGAGATTTGAAAATTGCAGTACATTATTTTTTTTTTATATATTTTTTTTATATTTAACTTTTATTTGGTTAAGAGCACATTTTATGCGGCTACGCTGTACTAGGCTTGCAAAGATATTTTGGCCATGTCACAAAAGATTTATGTAGCAGTGATGAACTTTGACTAAAGGGCATTACCCTAATAGTCTTTATAAAAATCTAAACAACCACGGGAAATTTTATGTATATTTGTTTTAATGGTTTTGGATTAAATTTTAAATTCATGCAAGATGTGTTTCTTCTAGAAATCTAGTCTTTTAGAAACTTCCTTTAAAATTGTCTCTTCTAATGTCTTCTAGAAATTCTCCTCTAAATTTTAAAAGGCATTTTGACGAAATATTCCTTACAATGCAAAATAGTTGCAGTTCATTTGTGTAAATATCCAATCCTTGGTTGACTATAACTAAAATTTAGTATTTTTAAGTACGTCCTGCTTTGAATAACTTTGGAAAAGAAACTTTCCTTGTAAATTAAAATTACTTTATTTTATTTTCATTATTATTTGATTTATTATTATTATTTATTAATTAGAAAAAAATTATTATGACAATAGTGGATGTCTTATTCTTCATTATTATTATTATTTAATTATCATCATCATCATCATCATCATCATCATCATCATCATCATCATCATCATCATCATCATCATCATCATCATCATCATAATAATAATAATAATAATAATAATAATAATAATAATAATAATAATAATAATAATAATAATAATACTGTATATGATTTATGCATAGTTTAACAACGCTTTCTTTTACAGCAATGGTAATTCTAGTTGATTCAGATGTCGTTGGGTAAAGAAGTGTTAAAATACACAAGAAACAGATGGGAAACATCGCGAAAGAGAAATAAGAAAAAGGAATTTAAAGAAAATTAAAGAACTCTCTCAAAAGAATCGTGGATTCGGGGAAAGCATGAAATGGTTGAGCTTTGAAAGAGTCAAGTTTCAAGAATGAGGAACCTTATTTTTATTTTGAAATTTTTAAATCATAAAATATTCAAATTAATTTAATAATAACTTTTGCAAATTTTAAAAAGTAATTGTGAAGCAACAAAAGTTTGAAACTATGTTCCTTTAAAGATAAAATCATAATAATAAAAAAAGCTCTATCTCTAACATTAAAATTATATTATACAAGATTGTGCTACTCTGATATCAGAATCATCTATCTCACAAGTTGACTCTCGAGATGACTGTTTGGGTATGGGAACACTCAATAGTTTTTTTGTATTTTCCCGTGTACATGTGTAGATTCACAGCAAGTGGATGTTAATAATCCTGACCCTTGCGAAAAGAAAACAAATAAATTTTCAGATCAAACCTGCGTTAAGGTCAAAGGAAACCCAACCATAGGGAAGTAAAATAAGAACATTCTTAGCAAAGAATTTGAGCCACGTAGCTATTATCAAGATATTGATGTGGGATTCAACGATCAATTCCAAATATTTTTTGGTCAAAGAAAAGATACTATCTGAGGGAATATCGAAAAGAGGTTCGACGACTGAAGAAAGCTTTTATTTTTTTTCAGAAGAGTAACCATTGATAGTTATTAGTAAAGACATTATTAGACTATTAGTCTATTAGACTATTAGAGTATGTAATGTGTTCTTATATATATATATATAATATATATAGTATTTTTTGCCTACCATTGCAAACTCTAGCTACCGCCACTGATATATATATTATATATATATATATAATTATATATATATATATATATAATTATTATATATATATATATTATACTATATATATATATATAATATATATAATTTTAGCAAAGCTATTACATTTTTTTCATTGATGACTTCTAAAAGATAATGGAATCCTAAAATATTGCAAAATCTTGCATTTTGGAAGTTTTTGAAGCTTCATGTTTTTTTTTAAAGATGTCACCACCACTCACAGGCAGAGCCCTAATCAAGGAGGGGGTTATTATTATTATCATCATCCTCACTATCACTACTATCGACATTAATATTATTCTAGGGCAGTCTAATAATGTCTTTATCCTAATAACTATCAATGGTTACTCTTCTGAAAAAAAATAAAAGCTTTCTTCAGTCGTCGAACCTCTTTTCGATATTCCCTCAGATAGTATCTTTTCTTTGACCAAAAAATATTTTGAATTGATCGTTGAATCCCACATCAATATCTTGATAATAGCTACGTGGCTCAAATTCTTTGCTAAGAATGTTCTTATTTTACTTCCCTATGGTTGGGTTTCCTTTGACCTTAACGCAGGTTTGATCTGAAAATTTATTTGTTTTCTTTTCGCAAGGGTCAGGATTATTAACATCCACTTGCTGTGAATCTACACATGTACACGGGAAAATACAAAAAAACTATTGAGTGTTCCCATACCCAAACAGTCATCTCGAGAGTCAACTTGTGAGATAGATGATTCTGATATCAGAGTAGCACAATCTTGTATAATATAATTTTAATGTTAGAGATGAAGGAGCTTTTTTTATTATTATGATTTTATCTTTAAAGGAACATAGTTTCAAACTTTTGTTGCTTCACAATTACTTTTTAAAATTTGCAAAAGTTATTATTAAATTAATTTGAATATTTTATGATTTAAAAATTTCAAAATAAAAATAAGGTTCCTCATTCTTGAAACTTGACTCTTTCAAAGCTCAACCATTTCATGCTTTCCCCGAATCCACGATTCTTTTGAGAGAGTTCTTTAATTTTCTTTAAATTCCTTTTTCTTATTTCTCTTTCGCGATGTTTCCCATCTGTTTCTTGTGTATTTTAACACTTCTTTACCCAACGACATCTGAATCAATAGAATTACCATTGCTGTAAAAGAAAGCGTTGTTAAAATATAACAATATAAACAATTAATACCATTTATTTTATTTTTATTTTTGAACTTCAAAGATTACTTGTTTTATATTAGTATTATGTATGAATTACTGATGATGGATGAAGAGATGCTGATGAATGGATTGATGATGATTCACTGATGATGATGATGATGGATGATGATGGATAATAAAATATAATAATAATAATAATAATAATATAATAATAAATAATAATAAATAATAATAATAATAAATAATAATAATAAAAATATATAATATAATCGCTATTGAAATAAAGTAATTTTAATTTACGAGAAAATTGTAATTTCAAATCTTATTAAAAGGAGGACGTACTTAAAAATACTAAATTTTAGTTATAGTCAACCAAGGATTGGATATTTACACAAATGAACTGCAACTATTTTGCATTGTAAGGAATATTTCGTCAAAATGCCTTTTAAAATTTAGAGGAGAATTTCTAGAAGACATTAGAAGAGACAATTTTAAAGGAAGTTTCTAAAAGACTAGATTTCTAGAAGAAACACATCTTGCATGAATTTAAAATTTAATCCAAAACCATTAAAACAAATATACATAAAATTTCCCGTGGTTGTTTAGATTTTTATAAAGACTATTAGGGTAATGCCTTTAGTCAAAGTTCATCACTGCTACATAAATCTTTTGTGACATGGCCAAAATATCTTTGCAAGCCTAGTACAGCGTAGCCGCATAAAATGTGCTCTTAACCAAATAAAAGTTAAATATAAAAAAAATATATAAAAAAAAAATAATGTACTGCAATTTTCAAATCTCTTTGGTATCCAACTGATATCAAAAGTGTCGGCAGGTTGTCTCTCACATGAAATGCCAAGCTTAACCAAACAAATATTCAATGTAAAAAGAAAAATATATATAAATATGAAACATATATCTCTGGTGTCAACTTGACGTTACTAAAGTCCATGAATAACCAAAGCAATGTTCGAAATAAAAAAAAAAAAATGAAACGAAAATATTGTACCGCAACATTGAAATCTCTCTGTTGTCCACCGGATTATCCCAAAAGACCCAGCAATTGGTATCTTTACATGAATTATCAACCTAAACCAAACAAATGTTCAATATAAATCTTAAAAAAACAAATATGAAAAGAAAATGTTGTACAATATTGAAATCTCTCAGGCATTCACTTGATATTTCCAAAAGTGCCCGCAAGCGGACTCTCTATATGAATAACCAGGCTTAATTTAACATTTGATCAAAATAAAACAAAAATATCAATTTGAAACGAACGAAAATATAGTACCGCAATATTTAAATATCTTTGGTATCCACCAGATTATCCCAAATGCTCGCAAGCTGTCTCTCTACATGAATTTCCAAGTTTAACCAAACAAAAATGGTCAATATAAAACGAAAAAAATATCAATATATAACGCAAATATTCAAACGCAATATTATTGTTCACCTGAACATTCAAAGGGCGATATTCAAGTATCTCTTAAATTTCTGTGTTAACCAAACAATTGCTCAATATGAAATGAAATTATTTTACAAAAAATTAACTATTTGTTTACCGGAAAAAAATTAACAACGATATCTATAAATTCGTACTATAACCATATGGACATTCAAACATAAACCTTATATTAAGATATCGTAATAATATCAGTCTACATTCAGGCTCATACTTATGAACGACACTTCAACCACCTATATCTTTTAGTTTCGAGTAACTTTGGATATTCTCTCATTCGAAGATAAGCCCTTTCTAAAAGTTCAATATTTATAAACCAAACCTTTTTTTACGGAAATTCACGGAAGAAATATTTCCAGTAAAAACGGCCAATGAGCCACACCGTGAATGTATCACGTGACTAATCGCATGATCCTAGTTATTACACTAATTAGGTAGAGTCATATATATATATATATATATATTAAAAAAAAAGAATATATATATATATATATATATATATATATATATATATATATATATATATATATATATATATATATATATATATATATATATATATATAAATATATATATATATTATTATATATATATATATAATATATAGTTTATATATATATATCTATATATATCATATATAAAATATATATCTATAAATATATTATGAGCGCGACTTGGAAGAGGCTTCGGGAAACGAAGTGAGAGAAAATTTAAACAATTTACAATATATATATATATATATATATATATATATATATATATATATTATTATATATAATATATAATATAAATATAATATATATATTAAATATATATTTGAGTCCGTGTACAGGCCCACCACGATCTCACAGAGAAGCGCATAATGGGCATATATATATTATAATATACATATAATATATATTATTACATTGCTATTATACATATATTAATATATTTATATATATATATTATATTTATATATATATCATATATAAATTATATATATCTATACTATTACCAATTATAACAACAAATGTAAACATATAACGATATTTATCGTACGCAATATTGAAATTTGTCAGGTGTCCAGTTGATAGATTACCAAAGTGCCAAGCAAGCGGTTCTCTACATGAATAATCAATCTTAATGCCACGATTTAAATCCAAGTGCGCAATCAAGTCCTCTCTACATGAAATAAGTTTAAACACAAATTTCAACAAAAAAAAACGATTATATTGTATATATATATATATATCTAATATAATTATATATCTATATATATAGATATATATCATATATATATATGTATATATTATTATATATATATATATTAGCTATATATCATATATATATAATTATATAATATATATATATATATATACTATATATA
>JABUQX010051928.1:25000-48191 GCA_015478945.1 Trachelipus rathkii
AAAGATAAATGAGAACAGAAAATAGTATATCACGAGACTAAGAATATTAAAATCTGACTGGATGTTCAGTTTATGAAGTAGCAAGAAATGAGAGACCAACACAAAAAACAAATGCTCCTTCCTCTAACATCGCAAAATGAATCAAGCATATAGACTTAATCTACTTGATTATCTCAAAAGTTCCCGCAAGCGGTCTCTCTACAAGTTTAACGAAACAAAGGTTCAATAAAAATCGAAAACATTGAACCGCATAATATATATATATAAAGAATAGATATATAATAGTATATATAAAGAAGAGAAAACATAGAAAACTACATATTATCCGTATCACTAAGTTATGTATTATAAATAAATATTATATATATATATGAATAATATATTAAATACTATTAGATATTAAATTATATATTATAAACGAATAAAATATTGTACGTATACTTATATGAAAATAACATGTCTTTGTAATGAACAGTATGCTTATGATCCAAGAAGTGCCGCAACCTAGGTACATCTCTACATGAAATAATCAGGCTTCTAATCCACCTGATATATCCCTAAATAAAAGTGCCCGCAAGCGGGTCTCTCACATCATGAATCACAACAAGTCATTATTACCAAAACAAAATATTCAATTATAAAAAAAACGAAAATAGTATGTACACCGTACATTGAAATGTCTGGAGGAGTACCAGTTATTGATTCCCAAAATAGTGCACGCAAGCGGTCTTAATTCTACATGACAATAATAATTCAGGATTAATCCACCTGCATATATCGAAAAGTAGCCCGCTAGCAGGTCTCTCTTACATGAATTAACAAAGTTTTTAACCAAACAAATTGTTCAATAAAAAAAAGAATAATATGGTTACCGATAATAATAATATAATAAGATATATATACCGTAACAGCTATCAGGTTTCATATAGTTAATATATAATAATAATATATATATATATAATATTAATAAGATAGATAATATATATATATAAATATATTATATATAATATAAATACAATAATAAATACTATATAATATAGATATATATGTAGATAATAATATATGTAAATATTATATGATAATATATATGTAAACGAAAAAAGTATTTCACACGCAAAATGAGAAAATGTCTGGTGTTTACAGTTACGGTTATAAATTACCAAGTAATAGTGCACTGCAAAGCGTCTTCTACATAAATGAAATATAATAGGCTTAATCCACTTGATTATCCCAAAAGTGCCCGCAAGCGGTCTCTCTATACATGATATAAGAAGATTAAACTACAAAAAATTGTTCAATATAAAAATTCTCAGTTGCGTGTTTAAACTAGAAACAAATAATAATATATAATATATATATGAAAAAAAGGATATTAGATAGATGAAATATATAAATATATAATAATAATATATATAATATATATTATGTATATTATATTATCAATATATAAATATATATAATAATATATAATATATAATATTAGGAGTAATATATATATTATATAACGAAAAATTACTATTGATACCGTAATATTGAAATCGTCACTAGATTTCCAGTGTTGATCCAAAAGTTCCGACAAAGACATAAATGTGGACTCTACATCGTACTACGTGTCATGCCTCAATTTTCAGCTTACATCCACATGATTAAGTATCCAAAACAATAGTGCCCCCGCACGATTGCAAAAAATGCACGCGGTCTCGATCATGACAGTGAGATCTACACCACCAGTCTTAGACCAAAAAATTCTTATTCAACTTGATCAAAAAAACAAAGAAAAAATATTGCTGATACCAGGAAAAACTAGATTATAATAATATAATATATATATATATATGAAATATAAAAGATTATCGAGATGATATAGATATAGATAATTTAATATAAAAGATATAATAAATATATTGATAAATTATATATAATTAATATATAAATATATTATTATAAAAAGAAGAATTGAAATTAAATAATCATAACTCACACAATTCGAGCACCATAATTTCACAGTTGAAAATGCAAATAGCTTAAAACATGATTACTGACGTCTGAGAGGTTGTATACACGTAGTGTCACTGATACCAAAAATTGAACAAAAAACGAGTCTCTCAATACATAATAAATAATCAGGCTAATACGATATTGAATATATCATCAAACATTCACCGCATAAGCTAGGGTCTCTCTAACAAAGATTTAACGAAACATAAGGTTCAATAAAAATCAGAAAACAAGTATTGAACACGGACAATATAATAATAAGATATATTAATATAATAATAATTATATAAATAAGAAATAATTATATGAATATATATACTATAATTAATATAATAACATATATTATATATCATATAATAATATATATTTTTAGATATATATAATAAAAATATATATTAAAAATAGTAGTTAATTAATAAAATATTACAGGATGAGTTCATACACTAGTAAATTTATTGAATTTGAGTTTCCCTGAACTTTGCAATCCTGACCTCAAATTAATCTGGCACTAAAATTTCCATAAAAAAGATATAGACTGACCAGGTTAAAGTGATAGAAAATGAAATTGAAATATTGAAAAATGAATCTAAAATTAAAATTGATTATTTTTTCAGCCTATTTACTCAGTTCATAACATTAAATTATGAAATCAATGTACTTATTAGAAATATATGAAGCTATAAACATCAAATGTATCAATAAAAAAAAGTAAAATTTTCTATTTAAAACATATAAGATATATATATATATAATATATATAATAAATATACATATAATATATATTATATATATATATTATATAATATTATTTATATATATATATATATATAAATAATATATATATTATATATATAATATATATAATATATAATATTATAATTAATTAATATATTATATATATAAATATATATATATATATATTAATATATATTTTGCAATAATAAATTCTAGATTAAATCTGAGTAAGATTTATATTTTTGTATATACTGGGAACGCTAACTATCGTCGTCTGTCTACTCGCTATCAGATTGACAAATATAGATATTAAACCACGGCCGGAGACTGTTGGAAATCTCACAAAAGTGGCGCACAAAGCTGGTATAAATCTCGTTCTTATCATTAATTAAGTATTATATACCAATACAAAAATAATATCAAATTATAAGGCTTCGTGACGAAATGTTTATTTGATATATAATTATTGAATATATGTCTAAATAAATTAATATAATATAATAAAATAAAAATAATAATAAATTAATCATAACCAAATTAATTAAAACAATTATATCTAATTAATTATAAAAATTAAATAATAATAAAAAATAATAATATAATAATTAAATTAATTAATATAATTTATATAAATTAATATATATAATAATAATATATAAATTAATTAATAATAGTAAAAATAATATAATTAATTTATATTAAATAGCAAATTTTATTAACTTAAAAATATTTAACAGATTCAATAAAATAATTAATATTTAATGTATTAAAACCTATATAAGATCAGCTACTCGATTAACCGGATACTGAAATATAATTGTACAAGAATGTAAATATTAGAAAAAAATCTGTACTAATGAATCCAGTTGTATAGATCACCAAAAATGACTTTGCAAGACATTGTCTCTATCATACGATGAAATAATCAGAGCACTGTAAAAAAGCCACATCTAGAATTAAACCCAAAGATAATTACACAAAAAAAAATAAAATCTAAATCCTTAATAGGAAAATATTAATCATAATTAGATAATATTAAGAATGCACCTGGTTTATATTATAATTTTATAAACTTCATCTAAGGGAAGTTTCAAAGAGCTAATAAAAAATAATTAACAATAATTAATACTATCTACATGCTTTTCCTTTATAATACAAACTGTGGTAAAAATACCACCGCAACTGGTTTAAACACCACCTCATGATAAAGATAAATTGATTTCAACATTTTGACCTAAAATTACACCAATACCATTGTGGATGGAATACTATTAATAAAGTCCACTATTAAAAAAATGATTACTCTGATGAAACTTATTATTAATGGCTCAATTAACCATAAAAATACGTATTTGAGCACCATTATCCATTTTATGCATATAATATTAACTATAATATATAATTAATAATATATATGATATAGATTATAATAATATATAATATTAATATTATATAATATAATATATAATACTTATATAAATAATATAAATATACTAATATATTATTATATATATATCATTATATATTATATACTTTATATATATAATATTAAATAATTATATATAAGAAAGCTAAATTACATGTTTAATATAAATATATATATAATAATTATATATATATTATTATTAATATATATATATATATTATAAACGAATATAAATATTGTTAACACCGTAATATTGAAATTAATCAGGCTTAATCCACTTGATTATCCCAAAAGTGCCCGTAAATAGTAAATTCTTTTGTAATGAAATTTAACCTAATAATAAATAAATGTTAATATAATTAAAAGAAAATGTGAAATATACATCTAATAATTGTATATAAATATAAATTTTTTAAATAGATTGTAAATAATCAAATATATTCCTACCTTTAAGTATATAAGGTAAATAATAATTTAGATATAATATTATAATAATATAATATAATAAAATAAAAATTATTAGAATAGGATAATATAGCATATTATAAAGATTTAATATATATATATATATATATATAAAATTGATAATAATTAACTATTAATTTATAGATAAATAATAACTCGATAATTTCTTGATTATATAGTACCTTTAAACATATGAATGCATTTATCTCTAGGACACATATAGGAGGAGATAAGATAATAATAATATTAAAAATAATAGATAGGATTAAAACCAGGGATAAATAAAATAAGTGTAACCACAGAGATAGAATTAATAAATAGTAAGATACCAGGACATAGATATCCACAAACCGAAGAAGACACCACAGCAAACGTGATATAACGAACTTAAGGGTCGTAGTTTAAATAATCTATAGGCACTCACAATGAGTAACGAATAAAATAATCTCCAAACAACAAAATGAACTACACAGGTATTTCAACCTTAGCGTCCAGCTCGTTCGATTCAATGATGATTAGTACGGCCGAAACATAAGGACTTTCACTGGTCCATAGTGAGTTCTCATACAGTCCATCTTCTCTACTTCTACGTCTCTCCATTAATTATATGTACTTAAATAATATAAAAATACAAAATATTAAATATATATTAAATTATTTAATTACTCAATATATGAGCTTTACCTATTAATCCTACAATATAAAAATTCATATACATTATATATAGTAAAGCATGTAACTATAGGAATTCGTGCAAAGTAGCAAATATATAAATAACTAATTAAAAATATATAGTAATATATATTAATATTTAATATTAATAATATATATAATAATATTTAATTAGTACGATCGAAATCAACGCACCCGCCAATTTGACTGAGTGAATTAAATTAGCAACCGACACTAATATTTATCACAGAACGAACCGTTTAAGTTGTCACTTAGATCTTTACGCAAATCTGAAACTGTGGTTGTGTTATATAATTTGGTCTCATTCAAATACTACAACGTGCAGTTATTGATCAGTCAATAGATTATATCTTTGAAAATATAGATCAATTGTATAACTTTTAAATAATAACTATTTAATCTTCTCTCGATTAGATAATTATATTGAAAAACCATTAGGATTCGGTTTGTCATCTTTAAATACCACACATTAAACACCTTCTAAGATAAAAGAAAGACATACTGTAAACACATACAAGTTGTATGTGATTTATAACATTATTAGTAATAAATGTATTACCCTATTGTGAAGAGTATTTGATGAGAGATTATACGTAAACAGTTAAGCTTTATTCATTTGTTACCTCTTAAATATCAATACAAGTAAATTCTCTTCTGATTATGTGTCAGATAATGAAATATCATTGCTACTCTAAGACCTATAGAGAATAATTAGAAGCTGTATTAGAAATGTGATCGGAAAATATGTAAATCAGACGTACCATAAAAATAATCATTATAATTACGATAAGAGAGAAATTATATAAGTTGAACGATCGAAGACTATTGTTGTGAGTAATAATTTTGTGGAAAGGAAAATGTCCTTGTTATTATTCCAATCCTCAACTTATCTAGATCTCGATATAAAAATATTTAAATTTATTTCAACTTACTATATATTATAAATTTCTAATTTATACTGTAAATTAAGCTGGTGAATTTATTGGTGAGATTCATAAATCCATTAACATTATATGGCTAACAAACAAGTGTATGACATAACACCTCTCTTCATCGTTAGAAATATAAGAGATAAAATTATGTGCATAACTAAAATTAGTCCTTAGATTAACACGACCAATTTTAGCTGTATTAAGATTAATATATAGAACGTTGCATAGAATATATAACGTTTATTTACATTTTAAGTTAGACTAGACATTTTTCAGAATATGTACAATGGTTAAGAAGCTAATTTGAGAACTATGACTGGATTCATATCTAGAAAATATACGTCATCAGGACTGTGTATAAGTTATATATTTGAGTCCAGGTGTCAAAGTTTAGTTCAATTACAAATATATCTAGACAAAAGATAAATCAAGGGAGTCGTGCATACTGCACATAAAAAAATTAGGATCAATATTCTGATACATAATGGCACAAGACTGTTTCCGAAAACACAGAGTACACTGTGAAGCGAACATGTACTTACACAACACGTATCAAGTTAAGACTCTAAATTAGCTAACAAGATAATTCTCAAATACGCCACTAGTCGTTACTCATCTAGCAAAGTAGTTGCAACAAATTAAGTGCAAAGGCTATATCCACAAAGCAGCATGATATCAACTTAAATTTGAATATCTGTATTATCAGTGAAAGTGAAAGCACTAATAGTGAATGTCAATATCTGAGAAATTCAAAATAAACAATCCTACTCTAACATGTGCAAGATAAAATAAAATCATTTTCTGTCTTCTCGACATTGTTAGCGCGGGCAAGGTGTTCATAGGATAGTGTAACGAATCAAGCAATGTCCCAAGTGAAAAGAATCCCGATTGAATAGGGCTCTCTTGATATTTAGGAGTGTCTTGATGACTGAGTCAGAAACATCAAACGCAGATGATGATTAAATAGGAAAAGAGTGAGAACAGTGAAGAAAGATGAGAACTAAATAAAAATAGAGCTATAATTCACCATTAAATTCTCAGAAAAGAACTTAAAGAACGGTGTTGACAGTTTGAAAGGAAGAGAGACACAAAGATTACGCAGTAAGTGTTCAGTGAATTTATCAGCAGTGAGAGGTTGTGAGGCGAGAGAAGGCACTTTTTCCTTCTTATTAGATCAAGTATCAAAGGATTTACAAAGGACTGTCTTCACACATCACAGCAAAATGAGAACCAGGATCCGAGACGATCCGTGTCAGTGCGAATAATATATTCTAGTTTCGCAACACGAGCGAAAGGAGTGAAGACTGAAGTATGGAGTAGCGATTTGTTCGATGCGTGTCCTTCTGTAGCCCTCTACCCTCTTAGACTTTCTAATAGCAAATACACGGACTAATTTGTCCCCCACACAACAAACAATCTCTCTCGTTGTTTAAAAGCCAAAGAAAAGTTACAACGACCAAAGAAAACGATTAGTGGCGGGAGCGCCCAGAGAACTCCGAGAAGTAATCGAAAAAGAGAAAGTTCTATTATGCTGGGAGACAACAAACAGAAGTAAAAGAATTCTAGACATTTATTTTGTTTTTTTTCAAGGAAAAAGAATTGAGAAACAGTTTTATTCGATACTGGAGGTTGGGCGTCAGAAATAGAGAAGAACATTTACGTGGGTTAGGATAAGAGATCACATCAATTGACAATTAATTAAAAAGACAACAACACAGAAAAAAAGACGACTATATCCATTGAAAATGCTGATTATTGGAGAGAAATATTGTATTTTAAAGATCGTAATAATAAATTAATAAATAATAATTATTAGTAATGAAGTAATTAACGAGATGACATAAAGTATACATAATACAATACAATTAATAAAGCCACTCACCTCACAGAAGTAGATAGAGTAATAATTAAATTTACTTGAGTATCTGGAGACGATGTTCATCTAAGCTTTACTTGAGTATCTTTACTGGAGACGATGTTTATTATTCATTAAAGTTAGATAATTTCTAATTATACTTGATGATTAAAGCTTTACTTGAGTACTGTTACTTGGTATCTTAAGAAGATCATCTATTCTTCATTAATTATACACGGAAAATGCGAGTTGTACAAAGTTTTTGTAATTTCACACAGATGCGCACATACACCAGACTAGTTGAGTTGAAGATAATTTTGTGAAGAAAGAACTCTGAAGGGACGGTGAAGATGTCTGAAGCTACACATATTAAGATCGTACCAAAAGTTAACTCGAGAAGGAGCATCTCGTTCTCATATGATCTGCAAGAACCAAGACCCATCAAGTAATATGAACAAACACTCAATTCCAGAATACAAAATGAGTATGACCGCCCACTAGATCAAATACATATACGTATAATTCAGTATAGCTCATGTATTTTCTTAAAAATCTTCTTAAAAATATAGCAAGGGACAAATGCCAATTATAAGAATATGCGTATTGTGAGAATAAATCATAGCACAACAGACCAAGCCTGGTGACACCCCTATAAAAATCTCTATGGCAAGTGGCACTAAAGCGTAGGCATATGCTTGCTTCGATGACGTTTTCAAACCAGTACCTATATGAAATCCTCTCAATAGCCATAGACCAATAGTTTGTGAAACCTGCGGATGATAGGTGGATTAAAACCTCTAAATAGAGAGATTAAAAAAAAAAAAATCTAGCGAAATGCTCATTTTAAGGTCTTAAATATAAATTATCCCAAAGATCTTCGTCCAAATTCTGTGCTCTTGAAAAATTAACAATATATAAAAAAATTACAGCAACATCTAGCTGAAAATTATATCAGTATAATCCCAGAGAGAAAAAATCTATCCTGAGGATTCAGGAACAAGTAACTTTTAATCTCCACGAGAATATCGACTTAAACAACTCCAGTGTTTGAATTCCTAAGGGAGAAACGTGGATAACTGTGAGATGTTCAAGGTACTTTAGGCTATTATAGATTTCATAGCATAATTATGAAGGAATCGTGTCATTAATAAGATTCTCACATATACGTAAAGATGGCATACCGAACACACCAGTACATATAACATAATCTCAGGAAAAGGAGGAAAAAATATCATCACAATTCACGAAATTCTATCATATCTAGACAGATACTTCATCTTCAGACTTGTTATAAAAGCATGAATCGTCTAAAATAACAAAGGCTCTAGTCCGCTGTCCATAGAGGACCCCAAATGATCTCCTTTCATGCTATCGTCCGACGTAAAAAGAGGAGATAGAGCCCTGTGGCGGTTGAAACGGTTATCTCCTATACCACCACTCTCAGCACAGCCAGCAGATATGCCTCTATTATGGGTAATTGGTAATCCATTCTAGATATCCAGAGTAACAACATAAGAATCCAGGACTCACTTAGAAACGAATTAGTACATGCTGGTCTCTGGTGTGAAAAGATATCACGAAAAGAAGATTGTGTCGTGGATTCGCATATAGGAGATGGATATTAAATCACAGCAACCCTGATCGGAAATGGTGGTTTGAGTATCGCACATGTATTCAGGCAACTTTGATTGAATTGGCACAATCTATTGAAGTGTGATCGACGACGGAAAAACAATAAGCTAACACAATTTGCTTCTCAAAATCGCATTAAAAATATACTTCTCAAAAAGATGTCACAGCCTGTTATTCTTAAATATTGTATATCTCGGTAGTTTACTTTATTCGAGTGTTAGACGCACTAGCGTGGTTTGTTTTATTAGGTTATAAATCATTATTATCTTTATTATCATAGGTATAGATCTGGTATCGATTTGGATACTGTATTTAAGGATTATTCTGGATCGATTTATATGATATTATTAGAATACAAAAGGTTCGATCTGGTCCACAAAAAAAAAGATATTATTATATTTACTAGCATGACCTCGAAAGATATATATTCATCTGAATTCTTTAATCACAGTTTTAAGTAATTGCGAGGTGATAGATGGCTGAAGGCAGCCTCAAGAATGACAAAATGTGGTAGTTCTACCAAGATTCTTGGCTTCACTCAGGGTCTAATGATTATATAGCTCTAGAAAACCAGCGTGTGTTACCGATTTACTCTAAAATCAACATTATACATATGCTTTTTTATATTATAGAAAATGAGTATTAGGAATATAGATTAATTAATATATGATAATGAGCACCGCGGTTATAATTAATTAATAATAAAATTCTCCTATAATTAATCATTCAATATTATTAAGTATAATAAATAATATTTTATATTTTTATGTCTTGATTTATTAAAGCTCTTAAAACTTTGTCGGACGATGTATTTTAACTAACAAGCTATTACGTGAGCCAGAAGAATAAAAAGATTTATAATTATGAAATGAACAGTAATCAGAGATTTAAAGTCTCTATGAAATGGTTAAAAGTCTATATGATCGAGGTAGCGAAAGACGTAGAGCTTGGTTTATATACAAATATTTGTCCCATGTAGCAAGGTAAGTTAAATAATTCAAAAGCGTGAATAAAGACTATTAAAGCTAAGTACTAATTAATTTATTTACTCTTATTTTTAGAAGTGAGAATGACTTTGGCTATGTATTTCTTCATAAAATGGTAATGAGGGAGATCAGAAAAAATTATCGAATCAATCATTTCAAAGGTACTTCGTTAGAGGTAATTAGCCAATTTTTAGGCTAATGACGCATTTAGCGCTGAAAATAATGGTGAGCTTTGCAATAAAAACATGGGAAGGAGAGTACCGGTTACTCACAATGTATTTGTAAACGAGCTGAGTAGTTTATTAAGCATCAATAGCTCCAAAATAAAAGGAATTGAAATGGTTGCTACGAAGAGTTCATTTGTTTATTAATATATATTATATGACTGTTAGATGCCAACTTTTTCATCGATGATAAAGAGTTTAACGTAAGGCAATGCCTGAAGATAGAAGATTTGAAATTATTGGTAGATAAATAAATATCTAAAAGGCGAAGGCACGGAGTGCGTTGAGCAATCACAGTTAGAAATAATGAAGTAAAACTTTATGCCGCGAGCTAAAGGCGAAGGAGGAAGCAGGAATCACTATATTACAAAAAAGTAATTCAAGAAGTTATCTAGATTTTAAATGGTTTCTCATGCGGAGGAGACAATCATTTGAGTAAAAATAACATTGAGTTTAAAAAGAATAAATTCTAATCAATGCTGGTAAATATTGTAGAGCAAAAAAACGGATCAATATTTTGCATATTAATATAGTATAATTGATGTAAGGAGATGTGGATAAACGAGAACTGCGGGCTCGCTGCTTCGGAGGCGGATTCGTCGGAGCATTTGAGAAGGGAATTCACGAAAGAAATATAATTATTATATTATTAAAAATATTAATTATTAATGGATAAGAAGGGGATAAGGGCCCTTAGTGTTCGGGTCATAATGTTACTCTTATCATGTGGTGAAGAAAGCATTTGTTTGCAATTGAAATAAGATTATAAAGAGAATAATGTTCAGTAAAGATAACCGCTTTCTAGTTAATAGTTATGAGAAAAGAAGATAGCCGTGGAAAAGGCAGTAAAAGTTTAAAGATTGTTGAGCTCTCATATTTAAGAGCGGAGAGAAATTGAGAAGAAATAGTTGTCGCTTGAGTCAATAGGAAAGAAAACAGATACGAAATATTCAGACCTGGCTGTGATTGCTCAATTCTGATTATTTAGCTTATTTTGCAGTAATTATATTCTTAGGAAGATTTGTAATAACTCATAAATGATTTTATATCTGTGGTCATCGATATTTGAAGAGAGATGGAGATTAAGATTTTGTATTTATTATTTTGAATGAGTATGTTATCAGCTGCGCCTTATTATTATTAATCTCACTATTATTATTATTATTATATTCCAGGTTTTAAATAAAAAGTGTAAAAACTTTTATTTATATAATATAAAGTATTAAGGTATTCATTGATGTTCGATAATTTTATTTTTCTTATTAGTCACTTTTCGAATTTATTGAGTGATATGTGAATGTGCGTCGGGTGGAAATGGATAAGATGAAAGGCATAATATTCCGGGGTAATTTAAGAGACTTTAATTGGATATAGTTAAATGAAATACGGGAATCACACTCCGCACACGCGCTCGAGATCATACGACGCACGAAGAACATAGTCTATAATACGATGAAGGTCAGACGCACGACTGGATCTCCTGCACAGGATTGGTTAACAAAGGAAAGTGGAACAGGGTGAGAAGAGAGAGAAAGAAAGTGATTCACACAGATGATGCACGGAGAACAAGACCTCCGTAAACGCGCAAAAAAAATAAAGAAGCATAGTGTGAAAATAAACAAGAGATAACTTCGGCAAGTTATAATACATTCACAAGAAATGCTATCATTACAAACTTATGACGAATTGTTCCATACACTTGAATGATGAGATAGTTGACATCTTGATAGAAATATCTATCATACATGGAATTTGGATGGAGAAAATAAGAGGGCAAAAATATCAGGCGATATGATTATGAGTATACAGCGGTATACATATATGGAACCACAAAAAATAAAATAATTGTTCAATTTTCTAATTTATATTTACATAAATACAGAAAATCCATATTACCCACATCTTGCAGATTTGAGGCCTCGAACATACACAAGTCTTTGAATGATATCAGGTGGTGAAGTTATAAGAGTTATAGAGCATAAGTATTTTATCATTAAAAACAGATTGGTTATCGGAATATATGCGCATCCAAGGATAAATGATGAGAACTTTTGAGAGGTTTTGGCACAGGTAATACTAGAATGTAAGAGGAAGGCGAACCAGCAATATACATCGATGGACATAAATGTGAAATGAAGACATCAGTAGGAGCGAAAGATTTGTAGTGCTTGTAATTTTAGACATAAAGATAATGTGGTGACGAAACCAGTTAGTAAAGGTCATTGTTGGAATAACAGAGTTAGTTAGGATGAAATAATACAAAATAATAGAAAAGGGAATATTAGTTTAGAAGAGTGCTAGTGACATTACCAGACCTAAAGAGAAGGGAACTTCAAAGAATGAAAAGAATTATTATATGTATTCTCGAAATTGTGGTAATTGGTTAGAACACTACCCGAGTGTATAGGTTGGCTAATAGGTATGACTTACAGCCTAATATTGAAAAAGACATATGGAAGAGAAAGATTGGAAATGATTTGGTCATGATAAGGTCATTCGAGTATTAAAGAAAATGTTAGAGGAATTGAAGGAAAGAGACCCAGTAAAGGTATTTGGATTGGGTTTTCATATGTAAAGATAAGAGGTATAATATAATTATATAGTAGTATAGGATGTGAATGCACAAAATATGTTGCCATCCAGGAGTGCGCGTTAGGAAAATGTTTGAATATTGCATTTTAAGGAATAGACGAGCGCTTATCTCTGGCATTTGGATATAAAGGAAAAGAAAGATACCCATCATGGGTCATATTAACGTTGACACACATATATTAGAAGCGATTAATATCGGCAGAGTGATTTTGAGAATTACAAGTCGGCGTTGCATACAGCGCCTCAGACATATAAACAGCAGCATCTCGATACGTTAAGTATAGTTGGATACGACTTATATTAATTACATGAGAAAGAATAGGAGTGATCATATCTAAGCGCGGATACCTCATCACGATCTAGATTATCTAATAAAATAGAGTATGGGGTTTCATACAAGTACGATTAGAATAATAGAGTTACGCTGTGATGCAGTACGATTGAGTAAAGTCCGTGATTGTGTAAGATATTCACTACGAGGCGAAATTAGCATATAAAAGACCTGACTCACGTGAATAGACAGATTTCAGGAAATCTTGAGCCTAACATGGAATTTATCTGGAAGAAGGAGTAAGCAAGAGGGGAGAAGATAGAGTAGCCAATACATGTCGCCGATTTTAGACAGATATTCACGAAAAGAAAGTAAGAGCACTTATTCGTCATTGACAGAAAACAGTCATGTCTTGACTATTTTAATCAAAATAAAAATCATTCTGAATATGAAATAGAAATGATTTTGGGAATAGATTGTATCTGACGAAGATGGTTATACCGGAAGCAACGAGGAAAGTGGTGGAGAATAAATAACAAGAAATGTTTGATATACGTATCTATAAGACATGAAATACTAATAGAATACCTGCGTCCAAGTACAGTCAGGAGATAAAGGTGGGAGTAATTAGAGTAAGAGCATGGATATTTATTGTGCATATGTGTGAGAAGTGTGCTTTCAGGTGAGGACGTATTCGAATTCGTTTCACGTGATTTTATCAAAATAGTATGTAGTATGAACACTACTATTCACTCATCCAATTTAGTGTGAAGATTGCGAAGAACTCGAGGAAGATTAGCAATTTGGAAAGTTTGAATAATGAGACGACAACTGAAGGGACTGACTCTCTAGAAAGATTGAGACGGAAAACATGATAGCGTTGTGAAAGGGACAAAGTGATATAGACATGCTCTCCCTGATGTGTAAGTGCTGATAACTGTTGCTTAACGGTCTTGTTCCATGAATACACATATAATGTTTAGAGAGTATGTCGTATAAAAATTGAGAAAATATCTCGTAAGAAGGTATATATGATAGTAAGCAGCAAAACTGTGAGCATAATGTGTCTGAAATGCTTATTAGAATAAATAGTTTAGAGTAAGAAATCAATATTAGTATGATAGGAACAATCAATTTATTAGAGAATGCAGTTAAAGGTGGGGATAATATAGCACGGTTAAGGAGGCGACGATTTTATGCGTTACAAATTAATGTCGCCAAGAATGAGATAATTAGAAGCATTAAGAGAGCGTCCGTCATATAGGTTATTTTCAAATTATAGATAGGGTATAGGCACCTACGTTGAAAAATTGATAGTCGTGCGATTCTGTTAGTAAGCGATTCTTAAGGATTCAAATGTAGAGTAAGGTAAGTATAGTTGTAGATAGGATAAGACCTTGTGTGCAAAATAAAATAGTTGATACAACAGATAAATGGATGAAAAGAAAAATAGATATACATTTAGATAATAAATACTAAGTTTAATATAGAATTGTAGCGGGAATCCCCGATTATATATTAGGCAATCTTAAAGATATTGTAAGGTTAATAAAATAGTATTATAAATATATTTTACATAAATTTTGTAATTGATGATTGATAAATCATAGGGACGTGCTATTAGGATATAGAATAATTATATAGATAATGTTATAATAGCACCGCGGTATATATATATATATATATAAAGATTAATAATATAATTATTCTTTTAATGTATATAAATTATATTCAATATTATTATATATATATTGATATATTATGTTCTATATGTATATATAATAGCTTGAAACTTTGTCGAGATACGTAGTGGTGTTTATTATTTAACTTAACAATGACATATTTTAGTAAATATAACTTTAATTTCTTATTTTTAATGAGGGCTTACCTTTAATATATGATACTTATATTATTATTTATCTTTCATTAATTTTCAGAACTCACTATGAAGTACTTCACGAAGAGGCCTGTATTGCTTAATAACCCCAATGTATTCTGCTACATATGTGGTAAGTTCATATTACAAGAATTTAAGAAGAAATATTTACTTAAATATTAATCTGTGAAATGCAAGCATATTCTAAGATCAATACTCTTGAAGAATGAAACTTCGGAGACAAGATCAAGGTCTTGAAGGCTCCCCATAATGGTCTGTAAATTATAGTGTGATACGAAAATTCTACTAGTCACAGTGGAAAAATATGGAGGACACGAAGAAAAGTTAAAATTGGTTAGTGACTATATGACTATTGTGCGGGAGACCATTAATAAAGAATTAATCAACACAAAATTGATACTAGATATATTTTTGTTAGATATGTAGTTAATGTTAAAATATAAGTATCAAGTTGTTTTACAAGAAACGTAACATTTGAAATATTCACGGGATTTGGAATCAGCAAGAGCTAGACCTTATATACCACACTTCGTAACGATGTCCCGTATCTCACTTACGTGATTGTATCATTAACACTCCGCAGACCTAGCATTGTCGATGAAGATAAGATATCCAGATTTGGTGTTAGCATCACAGTGCATAGATCAGTAATTAGTAGTATGTTGAATATGAAGAAGACAGTACTTCTAGTGGTGAAAGTACACCTGGGAAGAGATCAATGATTAAGTACGAGAGTTAAGTCTCTACCAAGACAAAGATTCTCGATCCTTTTAGACATCTAGCTAAGTGAAAAATAAAACTTAGTTCTCAAAGGCCGAATGATGAAAAACATTTTAATTTTGAGACAAGAGAAGGTTAATATTAAGTAAGCTGTCTTCCATTATTTTCAATATATATAAGAAGGAAGACCTAGTATAATTTTAACTGATTATATGAATCATCCCTGGACTTCACTAACTCCAAATGGTGGTTACCTATAATTAAACCGACCAAGAACACTTATTGGTCACAGATGTTTATGGATAGTTCATAACGAATGAAAAGTGCTATTGATAAGATGTGTATTATATTTGAACAATGCAATAGTTATTTAAGACATTATTAGTTATATCCAAATAGGATCACTATATTACAAAAACTGAAAAGAATAAAGAGTGAATAATGAATAATATAAGATAATGAATCTTGCAGTAAAAGAATAGACTTAGAATATTAAATGATGAACTACACAAAGTTGGTTCTATATTATAGCGTTGATTATGAAGATATAATTGGTCAACATTCTAATATTGGAAGTCAGCAAAGTGACTTGATAATTACTTTAAAGTTACCCTTGTTGACATATAGCTTATGTGGTAATAGAATAGTAGGGCTAAAGAAGACCATACAGCGAAAATAAAGTTATTGTTTGGCTAAGCTATACGAAAAATATAGACTATGTTTATGAATGCATCAAAATATTATTAACGAACCACTGGGTTGACATTGGAAAAATTATTTTCCCACCACGTATCCATAATCAATACTATGGAGAACTGATGAACAAAATTGTAGGGACCCTAGGACAAAAGTAATTAGGTGAATTTTTATCAATATATATATTTGCAAAGATTTTTTTCTCAGAAGGTTGAGTATGGAGAAACTCAGAGCTGGAATCTTTAGCGGCCCTCAAATTCGCCAAATCATCTAGGATGACAATTTCTATTTGATTAATTGACTGATTAATAATTTGATATTGCATCTGCTTGGAAAAAAGTTTTGTCATTGCGTTGAAGAAGTTTTGTCTTGGATTGTTTCAGAAACTTTAGTTAGGGTGCAACCATTAAATCAATGACCCAATCTTAAATGTTATTAGATAACTAATCGTAATACAGACAGAAAATGCTTTCAGACTATCATAAAATTTGAATGCATAAATTAATGAGCAAATAAAAGTTCACTATTTTACATAAATTAATAACCATATTCACTAATAGATCGGTTTCCGTGATAATCTAGAAGTATGGAATAAATAGTTATGAAAACAAAGGGAGAGGTTTCCATCAGATATCAAAGTGATGGAGATAAAATAGTATGGGAATTTAACTACTAAATGATGCGACATTTAACTATTGTTATGGTGAAGCCAAAAATTCAACGAATGATGTTCCACTTCTGCACTAACAGAGGATTCAATCAATAATAGGAACAGTATCGACTTTGTAATCATTAATTGTGAATTTCATTTGTTACTGTAAAAGTGAATGTTTTGACCTGAAATTAGTCTTTTAATAATTACTACTCAACTTAATATCATAAAATTGATATGTATCTTTGTTGTGTTTTAATTGTGCAATTACAATTATCACAAGCCATAACATAAATTGTTGTTATTCAATGTATTTTGTGACCACCATTTATCTCAAAATACTATGAGACCAAAATTTCATAGTTAAATTACCTATATGAGTCATTAATTCGGTAATCAGTAGGACAACAATTTATAGTTTACTATTATTAAATGACTCTTTAACAAATTTATATATGCCAGACTAAATAGATCTTTTATTGGCCAGATGTAATCCTTGCGTTGACTATGTAGTATCTTTCGTATTCTTTGTTCAGTAGAAATCTGTATTGAGAGTTAATTAGTAATCAATGTTATGAGAGAACGTATTATAGGGATCAATAAGGACGACAGAACTCTCTTTTTACGCAAGGTTAGGCCAACACATCGGAAAAGGTTAATATAGGGACACGAGGTTTCTCGTGAACAGAAAATTTCCTCAATTAATCTATTTGTTGGTGGGTGAGAAAATCTTATGACTTCGCTTGCAAGTAAGTATAATAAACTAAGATACTCATCAAATAAGTACAAAATAATAAGCATATGGAGCAGAATGAATTTGATACGAAGAACTGCTTTATCTGAATCTTACACTTGAAAGTTTATAAGGTAACATACTAAACAGACTGGCATTATGTAATGTAATGACTGCAATAAGCCCCGACTGGAAATCATGGTAGGTGGAGTTTACTGGAATGTGGGATGTGTCGAGTTAGGGAATTTGAACACGACGTAGAGTTGGGTAAAGCTGATTAATACTATACCCCCAAACTATTTAGGATTATGCCTGTATATATTGTAAATGTTCCCTCAATTATATGGCTAATAATCTTCTATGCTCACTATTATATATATATATATATATATTATATATTAAGATTAATATAATATATATATATATAATATATATAAATAAATATATAAAATAATATATGATAATATATAATTATATATAATATATAATATAATTATTATAATAAAGAATATATAAATTTATTATATATATATATATATAGATATATAGATATATTTAATATTAATATATATATATATATAATATAGATATTATATATAATATAACTTAATATAATAAATATATTAATCTAATATATAACTTATATATATAATATAGAATATATAAATATATATTATATATATATAGTATAATATATAATATATAATATAATATTATAATTAGTATATACGCACGTAAATCACCGGAGTTAGGCGAGACGAGTAGTGACAGGTATTACTAGAATACTAAACCTGTATATCTGGTCCTCGTATTTGGTGTATTTCACAGAAACGATATGCTTCTTACCCGCATGTGTGACATCTTTTACCTCCACATCTGCATTTTTAAAATAGGGGAGGTTACTTAAGCCCCCGATGAGGAACCCCTTCTTAATCATATGCGATTAATGCCAGTATTTCAATGTGTTAGCTGTATCGGTGTAGCGAGTGAGCCAGTATATATTCATACTTATTGTACATTATTTTTTGTTACTTTCACCATTCGCTAATCACCCCTAAGGTTTATCTTCGCACCTACCCCCCTTATTATTCTATTCAGTATTGTTTAATGATTTCACGTGTCTTTCACTGAGCCTTTTTTAATAATACTAACCATTTTTTTTTCTGGCATTTTTATTCATTTTATGTTATAATTTTTACGACGTACTTTCTTTCAGCTCATGCTAACTAATTTCCGAATATGAATTAACATTAAATTTAGCGTTTATCCTTGCAATAAAATCTGTTAACAACCTTTATAGCGTTAAATTATTCAGCTATATTTATCACTTTTTAACTTTATTCTTTCGGCGTTTTATCATTCTATGGTATATATTTATAAAGACTTTCTAATACTCAATTACTTTTCTGGTTCATTTCTATTTTTTAAGCTGACTTAATTTTAATTAGCATTAATTCTGGCAATAAAATATACTCTCTAGGTAATTTCAAGAGGAATATTTAACATTTTTTAGCTCTTTTACGAATATTATTTATTATTCTTCAGTAAAATATATTTTAATAACTTCTAATACTTAGCTACTATACTGTAACCTTATATTATAGCGCGTATTTCCTGGCAAATCCTGGCAACCTTTAGTCTAAATGAATTCAGGATATTATACACTTTGTAATGAGTCTTCTATTTTAAGGTATTTTTATCAATTGTTATGCTCTCAATTTGTAATGACTTTCTACTACTCAGCTCCTTTTCCTCGAACCTATTTGTCTACAATCATTTTTCATATAAATCCTGTAGCTATCCTATTGGGAAATTTCTGAAGGAATTTCATAACTCTTTTAATGAATATATTTTTGTTAACTTTTTAGTCACTTGTACAACTACTCATATACCGTCCTGACCCTTTTATTCAATTAAAGCAATTATTACTGTAATTATTAGTGTACTCCTGTTAACTCTGCGGACCGATAATTTACTGGTAAATTTTATATTAATTTAATTAATCTTTTTTCGAATTACTAAATAATTTTTAATCCTTATTTTAACACCTTATTTAGCAAATTCACTTTGTCTAAATATCTCATTACTATGTTCATCTCAATCCAATGAGAGTATAGACTTAATTTATATCAGTATAGGGATATTAAAATACAAGTTACCCCCCTAAAGCATACAAGCTTTTCACTATGAATACCCATTAGTTGCTTAAATACTTCCTGCACTAGAAGTCAACTGTTAGTGTCACTAATCACTGTTAACCTTTCGATAATAACATACAGCTGACGGTTCAGCGAATCATTTTGTCTGCTGATTTTTTGTAGGCTTAGGCAATCGTCACTTATCACACTGGTTACTGGCGATCTTCAAACACATATGCATTGTTAAGAGGCACCATCAGTAGCCAAGCTATAGTATCGATCTAGCCTTGCAGAAACCGCAAAGGCCGCAGACAGCGGCCTCCTCCGAGTATTAAGACCAGATGAATTCATACACTGAGTTGTCAAGGTCATCTATATTATGTTATAAGTTCCAGTAGTTGTACAATGTCTATATTTCTATAATTTAAATATTTTATATTTATTACTATATTCTCTAATAAATTCTATTTTACAGAAAAACACTTATTTGTTTTAATTTGTTTAGTACTGTGAACCTAGTTATATTATATTCCATCTGTTAGATACTTACTGTTAATATTAAGAATTATCCTACTTTAATTGGATGCTGTGTTCTAAACTTTTATATTTTTATAAAAGTTTCATTTTTTATTGGGCATATTTTGTGTTTTAAATTATGATTACTTTGTTTTGTTTTTAGCTCTCCTATGTCCCAACTTTATTAATCATTAAACTCATTATAAAATTTATACTTAAAGTTGATTCAATGTTATATATTATAGTTTATTTTTATTTTTTTACTTTTCTTAAATTTATTTTTCAAAACTTAATATTTCTATAAGTTTTTCATTTTTACGTTGTTTTTTATTTGTATGTCTAAAATTTCTTTAATTATTTTTAATTAATATATTTTTTATTTTCTATATTTATTTTGATTTTATTATTTTCTTTTATTTATATAAGCCTAGATCTGTTGATTTTTAAACTTTTTTATTATTTATTTTTGCTTTATTTGTTTAAAACATTATTTTACTAATAATAAATTTTAACTTCAATTTTTATGTATAATTATATATTTATACTTTAAAAAATTTGTATATTTTTTACATACCCTAAAGCGTAGTATAAATCATAAAATCAAATACTTTACCTCCATACGAATCCTACCCATAGGCTGATTAATATACCTCATAATCTATTAAATGTTTATTGAATTAAAAATGATAACTTTTTAAGGTAACTCAAGTTCATATTTTGTATTTAATTAACACATAAAACTTTATTAGTAGATTCCCTACAAACTTCTGTTTCTTTAAAACAATTTTTGTTTTTACATAAAATAATATATTAACTTTTTAAATAATTGAATAAGCTTAAAAATGAAGAAATTTTCATGCTCATTTTACATACCTTAATTAAGTACATAGTTAAAATATCATGAAAATCAGTTAAATCAACTGCTTCCCAGACACCTTCCTATTCCTTCCATGATTACTATATTGATTATATGAATTCACTATTTTTGATCTATTGATTCATTGTCATGTTTTGTATCAATAAATAAATTAATAAACATAAAAAAAAATTCTTTTAGCTGTAGCTGTTGTTGTTGAATATGATCACGATTTGTTGTTGCATTTATGTTGCAGTTGTTAATGTTTGTTTCAGTTGTTGAGAACTATAAATGTTACTCTGTTTGTTGTTATGCTGTTATTAGTTGTAAAATGCTTGCGATTTTGATTTTAGTTGTGTTGATTGTTGTTATTTTAAGTATAGTTGTATGTTGTTGTTGTTAAGTTGTCTAGTGTACGTATTAGTTGTCATTGTTTGATAGTATAATAAATATTATCATAAACTAGCTAAAAAGTTTAAATGGTAAAATATATACAACACTTTTTAAACATATCTCAAAAACTATTAATGTTAATTATTATACATTAAAACATATGTAATTATTCGAAATAACTAAACTTAAATATAGATATCTCATATTTCCTAGTACTCCTAAACTGGACAGATTACAAGCATCAATTAAAAGGTTAAAACTCAAGAATTTGAGGAAAGTTTCATACTTACCAATTGACAGATATAGATCAAGCATTAAAGCAATCTCTAAATCTATATATATACTTTATACACATCTAACATATAAATTATTATTATTATTATTATTATTATTTAATTATTATTATGTTATTATTATTATATATTGTAATTAATATGAATTATTTTGATATAATTATTATTAAGTAATTATTATTATTCCACATCAGAAAAAAAAAAAACAACCAAAGAATAGCAAATGATCACTTTGCCTCCATGTCCACAACTAGAACTTTGAGGTAAATTGCTCTCTATCAGGCACTTAACTAAACATATACGTATAATCATTGTTACGCTCTAAAGTGAGATAACAATCAGATTAGAAACTGACTATTGGCTAGATTGCCACAAGGCAAGCCATAATGTTAAATAAGCGATAGGATTAATGACTGCAAGTTAATTAAACTGAATTAATATCTTTATTGTACACATGAGATTAGACGGTATATAATGAGTAATAATTA